>JAHDVE020004409.1:0-116444 GCA_022606495.2 Halesus radiatus | reverse complement strand
TGTATTTATCCCATAATTTTCCGAATTTCTTGAAAAGTTACGTGGGTATATTGAAAACGTTTTGAGAAACTTATAAATCTAGAAATCGTTATTTTAAAGTACCCAGTTCATAGAAAACAGCTTCTGTTACCAAGATCGACAAAAATACCAAAAAATTAAAATTAATTCTCTCACAATCATTTGTCTCTCAAATAATAATTTCTTTTCCGAATCCTGTCTCTCAAATTGTTCTTCATCGTTACAAATTCCGCGCCTGATCCCTTACCCAGTGATAAATTGCATTTTCCACTCTAGCTTCATGAAATTTTAAATCCTTCAGTAATAAATCATGAAAGCAGAATACGGAATTGGGTCTATTGTTAGCTGAAACACATTCTGGTCTCTCGCTGCTTTCTCCATCTCTCTATATTCTACTGTTCTTCTGGCTGCACTGTCCGTACCTTCTAAAGAAGTAAATAGACTGAAATCATACTTGTTTTACGTTATACGCTTTAAACGTGTATAAAGATTAGTTTTGAATGCACTTTCAATAATAAATTAAAGTCAGGACGTTCACAACTCTAGAAACCCTATTTTGTTTTATTTTTATAGTCTTAATAAGTTTATATTCTGTTGGCCTTGTGATTATCTTGTCACTTCAAGAGATGATCAGATACTGCGTAACAATGATAACACAGCCTACACACTGTTGCAATAATACACATTTTAAAAAGACAACAAGATACACTGAGACAACGCCAAAACAGATACACAGTGGTGCAACTAGGAATGCTTTACAAATTCAACAGAACATACCAAAACGACGACGCTGGTGCGACCAGACTTTACAAAAGCACCGCTAAAAAGAGACCTCCATGTAACAATAAAACAGGATGCACACTTGGTATATTGCGTATTTAACAAAAAGCAACCAGAGACACCAATATAACGATAAAACAGACTGCACTCTGATGTCACCAAGCAACAAGAGACACTGTAAGAACGAAAAAAACAGCTTGCGCATTGATGCATCTGTAATCATCAAAAGTAATAAGAGGCACTGAAAGACTAAACCGGCCACCAAGAAACACCGAGAAAAACCCAACGCTGACTACACGATGATGACCAGGCAACAAGAGACAACGGATCCAAAAATGAAAGACGCAACCAAGCAACAAGACTAACTAGGAACAATCTGAACAAAAACAAAAGTGAGTATTCGCTGGTACGACCAATGCTTTGCAAAGGCAACAGGAGTATCTCGAAGAACCACAAAATAGACAACAAGCAACATGAGATAGTGAAACAACTAGAAAACACAGTTTAGGTACTCTGGTGTAACCAGGCAAGCCTCGCAAATAATACAACAAGAGATCAATCTAACAATAGGCTTTTGTGAGCACGCCATTCAACCATAGTTTACCGAGAGAGTTTGATAAATTTAGCACGAGCAACGCCGGTTATTATTAATGCGAGTATGTAGTACCCACCTTCTAAAAGATAACACAAGACACTCGCGTAAGGAGGCGAGTGAGTGGGGTGGAAGAACGCCCCCTGCCTGATCATACGGGAAGCATCTCGGGAATTTTACTAAAAGTAGAACATTAGCCACTTTCTACCGGCAGTTTGTCATTTTCAGAAAACACTCTTTAACGTTTCAACACTTTGAAACCTGAAAAAAATAACAATAAATATATTTTTAAATTATAGATATTTTTAACAAAGTTTTCCATTATTTTGTGAAAATGTTTGAAATAACACTGGTTAATCTACCGAACTATGTATGTCAGTTAGAGCTTAACACCCTAATCTGGTATTGATAAAGAGAGGCGATTTAAAAGATATCCGTACTATTCTATAATTCCAAATAATCCTTTACATAATTTACTGTCATATCTTTAATATTAAGATAAAAAAAATGTAAATATTTATAACATACGAGTATATTACTTCCTTCTTCTTCTGCCGCTAATCTTTTTATCAATATTTCCGTATCATAATATAAATAAATACTTTTTTTACCTTTATAATTTTGTATTTGTCTATTTTTTCTTCTGGTGCCTTGTCCCATTGGAGGTCGATATAATCAGGTCAAACTTCAAAAAACGAAAAAAAAATTAAACCACATTTTTATAAAATAAAAATGTAATAAAAAAACGTCACTGCTATTATCGGTGTGGACATACCTAATTCGTTATACGTGGAAATTAATGTTTTTCTGTGTGTCCTCGATTTTCTCGAAAAATACGCTGAAAATAGCAGTTTGTTTTTATTATATATATAAAAAAAATACAAAATTGTTGCTATAAAGTTTTAAAATTAATGTAAAAAATATTGAACCCGGCATATTGTATTGAGATTAGTCCATAGATACACCACTCTGGTTAGCCACAGATTACATATTCAAAAAAAGGAGGTTTGTTTGGGAAGAATATTTTCAAAATGGGAACACAAGTAGGTACCTACCTAAAAACTTTATTATTTAGATATATTTTGAAAAAAATAAAATTTGGAAAAAAATAAAATTTTCAAATGAATGTTTCTTTGTTCAGAGATAGTAATAGTCGTCACAAGGCATTACTTTCGCTGTCAAATCAATTATGGCACCCAAAGGACAAGCGAGAATTCACAACTTCATAATTCATTATAAACTCTCTAGCTTTTTTATTAGTTTGTGCCGTCTACATATATAAATAGGTATAAATGACTTGATTCAGGTGTGCCTCCCCACAAACATATAGAGAGACGCACATTCGTAATTATTCCACTTAATTTGTTACACGGAAACTTTATTGCAGTTTTTCCAGTACCTGCCTATTTTAGCACGCTACTTGAAACAGGTCATTTGTTATACAAAGCAAGTGGAGTCCAGTCGATAAAACCCTAAATACGTTTTTTTACAAAACTTATTAAATGCCCATATTTAAAAGCTGATCGAAGCGTGTTTTCGCCGGAAATTGTATTTTGGCACATCTATGAATATTTGTTTTGGATGAGTAATATTTTTTAAGAACTCCGTCCGAAATAATAGCAAGAATTATTACAATTCATTATTATTTATTAAAATATCCGAGTTGGACCCAAATTCTGGTTGAGAATTTAAAAAATATTTAATTATGTATGTAAAAGCGAAAATAATTATCACCAAGTTATGTTAAGTTTTGCTCATTATTTATAATTTCTACTTATCTAAAAAAAATCAAGAAACATCGACGTGAAATATATTTTTTTCTATTTTTGTCCGGATCTCAATAAGTTAACCTGGCATTTATAGGCGGGAATGTTTTCAGACATAATGTGGAATGCTCGCAAAGTCTGTTTTATCGGGTGGGGTACACAGTAAAGCCTCATTCGTTTGAGGAGTTTTTTTTAACGTGATGCTATTTTGTAAGATATTACAGAACTTTATATGATTTCAAATCTTTAGATCGTATAAGAATGCTCCACACTTCATTAGTTCGAAGTCAAGTGGAGTATAATTCACCTATTTGGTCCCCTTTGTATAAAAGTAGAACGGGTTCAGCACAAATCTCTTAAGGTATATAAATTTTAAACTCAAAATTCCAATTGAAAATATTAATTTTGTATTTTGATGAATCGATTGTATCTGTTTAACAGGAGAATTATTTCAGACCTATTTTTATTATATAGAATCATTAACAGCCTAATTGACAGCCCCGCCATCGTCGCCCCTATTAAATTAAATGTTCCGACGAGGAACACAAGACAAATTGTAACTTTTTTCTGCAGCATATACACATAATCAGTCACACTCACGTGAACCAATAGAATACCGTACATGATCTGGGAAACAAGTTGGATATCGTCGCTGCATTTATAGCTTATGTGCCGTTTCGTACATTCTGAGATGATCGAGAAAAACTGCTTTAAAAAATAATTGCAGACTAGATTTGTTAAAAATATTTTTTACAATTATTAGGCAAGCTTTCCAGCTTAACAAATCTATTCTTTTTAGCAATTTTAGTCTTTGCAATTATTTTTTAAAGCAGTTTTTCTCGATGATCTCAGAATGTACGAAACGGCACATAAGCTATAGTATATATGCAGCGACGATTTATTTATTTGCTGATTCCATTTACATAGGAAAACGTCAACTGTACCAGCACTTTGATGAATCCTACAATTAAGTATTGCAGCTTGGATAATGTAGCGTTAAAGATTTGTCTTATAATATTGTTTTAGTTTTCTATTTTATGTTACTGTTAAACGTTTTAAAAAAATAATTACTTTATGGTATAAAATCTCTATGTGCTTATAATTTCTGGTAGCTTTTTATGTTATGTTCTAAAACCCATATAAAATCCCAGATAATTTTTTTGTAATCTGCATGCATAAGGTGCATATTACGCAGTGGCGTGCAGCCCATAAAGGCTGAAAAGCGTTGCCTACCCTAAGAAAAACGAACCATAAAATGACATATATAAAAAAAATCGTATTTTATTGTGGAAGATACTGTCAGTATCGAAATGTTGCTTGAGATGACTTTAGTGTGTTTGGTGACCAGATCTGAACAGCCAGGTATATCCCCACTTTCCTCTTCCCCATTTCCTTCCCCTCCTCCAATATCTTCAGCCTCATAACTTACCCCAAAGAGGGATGACATAGTCTAACTGGCTCCAGACGGTTGGGAGCAGTTTTATTTATTTTTCATTTATTAATTTTTTAACGCCCCGATGGGCTTTTACATATTTTAACATTTAAATTATTTCGTGTACAGAAAGAAAAAAAAGGTTTTAAGTTAACAAAAAAATAACGTGATACCATATGAGGTATATAAGTGTAACATATATGTATGTATATTGTATAATAATGTAAAAGTGCATGACACAGAGAAGTTATAAAGGGAAAGGTTTTTAATTTGTAGATAGTACATTAAAACAAAAATAGTAATAGCCTGATCTACATGTACATAATACACAAGTGCATAATATAATATAATATAATATGAGTGCACGACATTGTGAAAAAAATCAACGTGTTTTTATATTTCGTATGATGTAGGATGGGAGGGAAGGGAGGGGTAGGTATTAAATAGGATGGGAATTAACCATCATTATACTGGTGGAAAGAAGTAACGAAATTCTTCACTTTAGCTTTGAAAATGGGCTTTGAGGGAGCATTCCGTTTTCCTTCCTTTTGACAAGTTTTAAAATTATACGGTATAGCATACGCAGTTACACGAAGTTCCGGACGATGCATACGTACCGAATCTGTTTATGACTTTAAATGATGCCACGCAAATACATAATGTCAGTAATCCAATAAAGCCAGAATGTCTCCGCGCCGAACACTCAGCTTCTTGTGAGCGAGGCCTCGGGGTAGTTACGGGAGAGAGGTAACTGGGTTAGTAGATTTTTCACGCTCTTACTCTTCCGCCGCGGGCGCTTAAATGGCTCAAACGATGTGTTGATTTCGTGAACGATTGAAGGTTAAACTTCTTCCGCAGAGAAATTACGCCCATTAAGCTCTGAAAAGTTTGGAATAAAATCGTAAACCATAAAAAAAACTGTGGTTATTCGGTTAATACGTTTTATCCGGCCTTTATTTGAGGTTTTCGCTCTTTAGGGTGCTGATTAAATTGTTCTCTCTCTATTTCAATAAATAGTGCTCTGCAGAACTAACGTTTACATACTAATCACAGATCAAATAATACATAGAGATGCCCTAACACGCAAGGGGAGAGGCGAGCTAGGCGTGCTGCCAATTTAACTATAACAGCAAATAAGTAAAAAGGTTCGTTTTTTTAACAAAAATCGAATATTTTGTTAGAGTATTTAGTTTCACTTTTTTATTAAAGTTTTATAATTTGTTTACCGCAGCCAAAACCACGCGAAACAAACGTGGACGGCAGTAAACTAAAAATGGGTATCACGTGACCTTTGTCTCCAGCCGTCTAAATGGTGCGTTAAGGCAGGTCTATTCATTCTGACGTCAGTGATACTAATAGAATTTCTGTAATGCATATATAATATGTAGATGATGCATACCCTGCATCCATAAAAAACTTTATTACTCATGAGAATGATTGGAATTCATGCATTTGAATTTTTTAATAAGGTAAATATTTCATTAGTTTCCTTGTAGTTCCCGTACTCTTCCACACACTTAAATGCACTCCGATAATCCACTTTTTTATATGAATACCGCACTAGAGTCCCAACTGCTCCCAACCGTCTGGAGCCAGTGAGACTATGACATCCCTAATTGGGGAATGTTGTGAGGCTGAAGGTATTGGGGAGGAGAAGGAGAAGCGGAAGAGGAAGGTGGGAAATACCTGGCTATTCAGATCTGGTCACCAAACACGGCTAATAGCCATTTCAAGCAACGTTTCAATTCTGAATGGTGGTCTTTCACCAGGGCGATACTGATAGTATTTTCCACTCTATAATGTTCAATATGTAACGATAACCAAAGTCGTGGCGTTTATTAATAACCTGTCTCCAGATTGGACTTCTGCAATAGTTTGCATCTAATGTACATTTGAACAGACTGCAAAGAGTGTTCAACACAGCAGCTCGTCTAGTATGCGGTGCAACCAAATACTGTCACACCACTCCTCTTCTACGTGATTTCCTACACTGGCTTCGAGTCACAGAAGGAGTTCAGTTTAAAATTTGTCTTATGGTATACAAGGCACTGAACGGGCTGGCACCATCATACTTGACTGATCTTTGCATGAGGGACAATCTTACTCAGAGGCAACTCACTCTCAGGTCGGCCAAGTCTGATGCATCCAACAGGCTGGTTAAACCCTCTATGCTGCTAAATTTGGGGACAGGGCTTTCAATGTACTGGGTTCACATTCTTGGAATAACCTTCCATTTGATTTGAGGTCAGAAAGCAATTTCGAAACCTTTAAGAAAAGTCTAAAAACGTATCTCTTTAAGAGGGGCTACAAATTTTAACAAGAAAATTTAAAGCCCCCTTGAGGTGAATTTAGTCACCGAACGGCGCTATAGAAAAATTTACCATGTTACTATATTACTATTATTAACCTGATAACTCTATTTTTGGTTATTTTCTTTTAAGTGCAATAATACGGTTACTGATGCATGTATTTTCGATTGGTAAAATTCTGATACCTATCTGTATTTAATTTGAAAACACTGATCATGTGATGATACGTAAACAATCATAACGTTTAGTTACCCAAGCACAACCGACATGTAAACGAAATCGTCGTGAATTGGTTAATGTCGTGAAAATCTCTATATGTATATAAATGTTTGTTTGTGTGTCCTCGACTTTCTCAAAAATTACTTGACCGTTTTCGCTGAAAATAGCGCAGTTTATTCTTATTAGTGCCGGGAAGGTTTAGAGAGTAGTTTGAATGAAATCCATTATGTAAAACTGTTGCTATAACGTTTTAAAATTAGTATGAAAAACATTGAACCCGCCATGTTGTATTGAGGTTAGCCCATAGATATACCACTCTGGTTAGCCACAGATTACATATTCAAAAGAAGGTTTGTTTGGATAAAATATTTTCAAAATGGTAAACACAAGTAGGTACTTACTTGAGAACTTTATTATTTAGATTTTTTTTTTAAAATAAATGTTTGGAATGAAATAAAATTTTCTAATGATTTTTTGTTTGTTTAGAGATGGTAATAGTCGTCACAAGGCATTACTTTCGCTATCAAATCAATTATGGCACCCAAACGACAAGCAATAATTCAAACTTCATAACCTTATTTAAAAAAAACGGGTACACATTAGGTTGTTTATAAATTATTTTTTTAACTCAACAGATTAAAGCAAACTTAATTTATTATTGTTCTTAAATAACATAGATACTATAGTAGCAGTGGCGTGCAGCTCATAAAGGCTGAAAAGCCGTGCTCACCTTTCTTAATAAAAGGATATATTTCAGAAAAAAAGTTATTTGTTCAGAAATTTCTTGAGCCGGGTCTCCTGCGAATATTTTTTGAAAATATTTGCACAAAAATACAAAACAAGGGGGGGTTACCGTACACATTTGTCTATGCATACACAATGTTTTTGCTTTCCATCGCTGATGGAAAACATTCCCCATACTGGTGAAGAGGGGAAGCGTTTGTTTCATTTTTAACCACCGCTCTCGTGTCTATCTGTGAGCCCGATACTTCGTCAGTCACAGCATAAATCGGATGGGTTTTTTAAGTTATATGTACTGAGCGAGATTATAATTTAATATTATAAGGAGTTTGCTTATTTATCAGTAATAATAATTTGTTTAACTATTACGTTTTCTCTTACATTGTCTGCTATTTCTAATAGCATTACAGCCCCCCATATTCAGAACTTTTTAAAGGACGCAGTGTTATAAACACGTTCATTGATATTTGTATTGTTTTTTATTCAAGCAATAAACAAAACAATGATATTTTACTCAAACCTATAAAATTACGTAGTACTTACATTCAAAAGATTATTCTAGAACTCATCTAGTCTACATAAAATGTTTTGTTTTTAACCAAAACAAAACATTTTAGCAGGTGTCGGAGTATGTATGAAAACAAATGTTTTTGTGTGTGGTTTTTTGTGTAGTGTTTCGAAAAACATTTGCATGTGACCCGCCTTTATGTCATGATTCATAATCATTCTACCTACCGTAAGAAATTTACTCCAATATCTAATATTTAGTTGCAATCTGCCTTGAGCTCCTTCACACAATATGGCATGATGAATAATAATCATCACCTGAAAAGCTACAGCCTACCCTTGGTCAGGGAGCAATGCACGCCACTGAGTACTTGATAAATAATACGTTAAATTTATTTGCAAATTTCATCAAAAACTTTTTCTGGATTCATAATAATGTATTTTGTTTCTTGTGTACTTATTTTTTCAAATCTGCTCTCTCTTCAATAACTCGTTGCAAGAAAAAAAAACAACGTGCGCTATTTTTAACTTCTCAGAAGCTGCGTTTAACGAGATGTTATGCGAATGAATTTATCATTATTTTAATGGTTCACGGCTACGTAAATATCTTACAGGTCTATTATTTACCTCCTTCGATAACATGAAATCTCTTCAAGGTCCGGGTTAACGCATTTGATATACCCAGGGTCCCCAGGGAACAATAAAGGGTCTCCTCTCACGAAGAACATTTAAATATCAGATTCTTTGATTTGTAAACTAACTAAAGTAACTTTTTTTTAAATAATCACGTAAAAATAATCGTTTATATTGTATGAAATAAAAGGCACTGCATCAAGATTTCGGTTGTAACAGCGATCGCTATTTTTTATTCCAATAATTATCATTACAATAAAGACAGAGGTCAAAGATGCGGTTACTAGCAGAGTTCAAATAACGGGAAGATTTTAGATATGAACCGATATATGTAATGCATTGATAGTGCCCCCTTGATATAACAGATAATTTAGCGCCAATGGCGACATCTATTGATTTTGCTACCAATGTAATTATTTTGTTAGTGAGCAACATCTTTGGATTTATTTCCGAACCTCTTCAAATTTATACATATAGGGCGGGCACTCAAAAATGGTCCTAAACATCACTTTGCAGGTTGCTAACTCTAGCAATACCACGAATTATTTATCTGTAATTTCTAAATGGGTAGTTAGGAAAATGTATAAGGTTTCAAAAGACAAAATCTTCAAATTGTTATCTTTTAATTCTATGAAGTTTATCCCAACATGTCTGAAAATAGGTGCAATTTAAAAACCAGTGAAAGCAATTTTGATCGTTTTACTTAAAATTCTAGTACTTTTGTATTTCATATAGAATTTAAAATTTTACAGTTTGAGGATTATTGTCTTTAGAAACCTTGTGCATTTTCCTAATTACCCGTTAAGAATTTACAGATAAATCATATCTTGAGTTTGCAATCTGCAAAGTGTATATTTTTGGGTGCTGACCGTTAAAGTTACAACTTTAAAAAAAGTTTTACTACCCACGATTCGGTAGGATGCATCGAAAAATTACTTCGCCAGTAATGTTATATTAAATTTAAATAGTTATTTAATGTATCTGTGTTCCGTTTTATAACATGTCATATTTTATTTATTTTTACATCGTTATAATAACATATTATTTTCTTTCTTTTCAGACTGATGAAAATAGATATTCCGCCTACAAAAATGTCAGAAATGTCACCATCAAAAAGGTAAATACAAAAAATCTACAATCTTTATACAAACATTGGCCCGAATTTTGTTCGCACGATGTTGTAACTCCAGTTTTTCATTTCAAATGTTTGGCTCCACACCCCCGCAGCTACAACAGTAAAACTTAAAAACAAACATCGCCTGTTTCATACAAAACTGAATTTTGGATTGGAGGCCAAAATACCCATCCAAACTGAATTATCCATTTTTTTAAATTAGAGGTTTAGTAAATATCTAGTACGGATGAGTATTTTATTTGTTTTTGTTTTATTTTTTTAAGTATGTGCCATGAAGAAAATCAATTTTCATAATTTTAGTTATCGTACCTTTAACATACCTAGTCAACCTGTCCATAAATAAAAGCGTATTCCCTACTGCTCTCAAAAAGGCTTTTGTTATTCCAATTTTCAAACAAGGATGTAAAAATGACGTAAAAAAAAAACTATCGACCGATAAGCCTACTCAATACATTTTCAAAAATATTAGAGAGAATACTAAAAAAACCAACATTGATTTTAAATTGAAGATAATAAGATATTATTAAAAAAGTAGTATGGTTTTAGGGAGAACCTAAATACTGGTGACGCTATAGAAACAATTACAGATATGATCATAAAAAGTTTAGACAGTGGAAAAAAATTATTGGCAGTCTTTATAAACCTCCAAAAGGCCTTTGATGCAATAGATCACAAAATCCTATTTTTAAACTTACAAAAATTGGTATGCAACTAAAACTTGGTAAAAAGCGGCATAAAAGGGCGTATGCAGTGCGTTAAAATTAACGAACGAAAAAGCAAACATCTCCCACAACTCTACAAAGGATCGGAACATGGACTTGGTCTCCTGCAAAATTGGCTTAATAGAAATTCTCTCACACTTAATGTCAATAAAACAAAATATCTGGCGTTTTCTATAACTGCCAAAGGACAGCTGACTGATCCCTATGCCCTCAAATTACATAATGCCAAGGAATCTATCAACACAACCAAAGATTATTACACCTCTGTCCCACTATAATGCACCCTAAAAGCATTAAATATCTTGGTACTGAAATTGATGAACATCTCAAATGGAACTCACGTTGAAGTCATTACAAAAAAACTCACAAAGTACTTATACTTCTTTAGAAACATCCGTAATATCCTCAACACAAACGATATTAAAAAATTAATTGATAAACTAAAGTTCTTAAAAACTTAAGACAAGATTTTTGTGCATAGCGCAAAGGGTAACAATTATTTTTATAAATTATTTTTATAGAGCATCTGACCGGACAACAGAAGGATGCAGGTTCGAGTCCTGTCGGCGACATTTATCTTTGCTCGGAAAGGTTTTTTTCAATTTGTAATAATTATAATAATAATTGTTTATAAAAATAGATATTAAAAAAGTTTATTACGCTATGTGTCAATCACGAATTGAGTACGGGATAACCGGTTGGGGATCTGCCTTGGGCACTCACACAGAACGGCTCAATATACTCCAAAAAGGAGTAATTAAGACACATCTGGAAGTTCCGGTTAGAACTCTTTCGGACGAAATAAGTAAAAACTTTAATGTTTTCAATATACAAAAACTTCATTCAAAAATGTTTTATTTAAAAACTTTCAAAAACATATCTGAATACTCCACGGCCGAACGTAAATACGCAACCAGGCAATAAGTCAAAATATACTGGTTATTGCCTAATTTAATACATCTTTTGGACAGAGCAATATTAAATTTCATGCTGCGACACAATATAATGCCTTACCAAATCAATCAAAAAAGTTACAGAAATGAATATCTTAAAAAAAAGTCAAAACAATATGAAATAAATGGCAAGAGGAAGGTGGGGAAGTACCTGGCTGTTCATATATATATATATATATATATATATTTTTTTTTTTTTACATGAATACCGCACAAGAGTCTCAACTGCTCCCAACCGTCTGGAGCCAGTGAGACTATGGCATCCCCAATTGGGAAATGGTGTGAGGCTGAAGGTATAGGGGAGGGGAAGGAGAAGGGGATGAGGAAGGTGGGGAAATGGAAATGCCTGGCTATTCAGATCTGGTCACCAAACATGGATAAAAGCCATTTCAAGCAACGTTTCAATTCTGAATGGTGGTCTTTCACCAGGGCGATACTTAGAGTATCTTCCACTCTGGAACGTGCGCAAATGTACAATACATATTTATTTAATTAATTAATTGTGAAAAAGCAGAAATTAATTAAATAAAATTTAGTTGCGCACGCCGGGATTTGAACCCGCGACCTTCCGATTCGTAGTCGAGAGCCTTACCCCTCGACCATGGAGGCCGACATTTAGTTAGTAAACACGGCTAAAGCCATTACCAGCGACTTAAGTACGTATTTCAGGTATTCCCACAACATCAGCTTTCGACGGCCTCCGTGGTTGAGTGGTTACGATCCTCGGCTACGAATAAGGAGGTCGGATATTTGATTAATATGTGTTATTTCACGTTTTATTATTTTGAAATAATAAATAGCATATCTGCGGCACGTTCTAAAGTGGCAGATACTTTCAGTATAGCCCTGGTGAAAGACCACCATTCAGAATCGATGCGTTGCTTGAAATGGCTTTAGCCGTATTTGGTGACCAGATCTGAATAGCCAGGTTCAAACCCCAACTTCCTCGTCCTCATCTTCTTCCCCTCCACTATACCTGCAGCTTCACAACATACCCCAATTGGGGATGCCATAGTCTCACTGGGACGCTTGTGTGGTGTATTTACATAAAATAATCCAAATTCAGTCAAAATTGCGCAACACGAGTGGGTAATCAAAATTATCAACATGTATACATGGTTGGTTTGCCGACGAGTATTAAATTAAAAGTAAAATTATTTTTAATTTACATAAATGTGTCCCTTTGTCATGGTTATTATTGTATTTAATTAGTTAGTTTTTGGTATTCTATTATCGTTGATAAGAAAAACACGAAGAAAATGCTTTTAGCGCATTCCACGCTTGCTGACATGTTTAATTACGCAAATTACCTGCACAATATAATGTTATGAATACAAATTATTAAGGCGATAAGAGAAAGGGTGTAACCGTATACGATGGGTAATAAAATATGTTTTTAATACACTCAGCACTAGCGATGGGCCTCGACTCATTTTGTTGAGAGCGGGAGTCACTGTACCAGCTCAATATATTCGTACGACTCAATTGATAGCCGGCACATATTAAAAGTCGACTCCGAGCCATGAGTTCATACGGTTCCCGGCTCCTAGAGTATATGTATACTCGTAGGTACAAAATGTTCAGATGCCAGACGGTCAGGCGCCGTTCAGTACTGTACAGTGCCTACAGACGTGTAAATGCGGTAATTATTCTTATCTCTACACACTAATGTGTGAACCCTCGAAAACAACTGCTTTAATATGCGTCAGGGCGCCAAATATTAATTGGAAGTCCCACGGTCTTAGGCATAATTTACCATTTTTAAATTAGACACGTATATGGTGATTTTATATAAACAAATTAGAACAAAGGACCTTATTTAAAGTTGCGTTATCAAATATCTGAGATATGTTTACATATGAGTCACAGTTCAAATGAGCCGTGGTATGGTTTACCAGGAGTCATGCGCTCACGGCTCATCAAAATGAGCCGGCACAAATGAACGGTTTGTTCATGAACGACTCATCGCTACTTAGTACATTGCAAACAATGTGTTCAAAGTTCATTGCAGTCAGTAAATTAAAAAATATATATTATGTGTCTTTAAAACTTTGACTGCTCCCAATCGTCTGGTGCCAGTGAGACTATGGCATCCCCAATTGGAGAATGTTGTGAGACTGAAGTTAGGGGGAGGGGAAGGAGACGGGGAGAGGAAGGTAAGGAAATACCTGGCTATTCAGATCTGGTTACCAAACACGGCTAAAAGCCATTTTAAAGAGCGTTTCAATTCTGAATGGTGGTCTTTCATCATGGCGATACTGAGAGTTTTTTCCACTCTGGAACATGCGTAAATATACTATATATTATTTTTAATGAATTAATTGTGAAACAACACAAATTAATTGAATAAAATTTACTTGCGCACGCCGCGATTTGAACCCGCAACCTTCGGATTCGTAGAAGAGAGCCTTACCCCTCGACCAAGGAGGCCGTCTCTTGTGGGGGAACTCGCAAAAAAATAAAATAAATAAAAATAAAATCACCTGACCGATATAAATTGCGTGGACAACTGCTAAAATTTTTCAATGGCTAACTGCGCGAAAAAATATCTAACTTGTGAGTGAAGTCTACGTATTGTAATTATTCTTATACAGCAGTGATCCACAACCTTTTTTAGCCGGATTGCCAATTTATCCGTTTTCAATATGTTCGCAGGCCGCAGGGGAAGGGTACTTACAGTTTGACATGATTAACTTGGCAGTTGGTGGCATCGCTAGTGTAGATTTTATAATGTTTTTTTATGCAAATACAGTACAAACGTCCCAACTGTCTGAAGCCAGTAGGTATACACCTATTATAAACAAAAAATGTAACTAGGTACCCACCTAAAATATCGCTTCATAATAACTTGAATGCCATATAAAAAATAAAAAATAAAACTGTCAGGTTTTCAAATAAAATTTGATCATGTAACATTTTTTCATCTCCAAAGTCAAACCAATAAATTCCGTTGATTTTTTATAATCTGAAATTGTAAAGAACATGCATAAAAAATGCTTTTAATTTTGGACGGATGAATCAAAATCTTTAAGACAGATAAGGTTGTCGCTATACCCTTTCGTATTTTTTTCTGAAACAGAACAGAAACCGTTGAATAGTTAGAGCATAGGACCCGAAAATCCGGACGATTGCTATTAATTAAGAAATATCAAAACCCATCCCTGTTACTTTTCAGAAACAACATTTTTGTCACACATCAACAAATTGATATTTATTTATTTCATAATGTTTTAACAAAAGTCCCAAAAAATGTGACCTTACTGGGGTATTCCTATTAATCGGAACCCATTGAAAATGCCAATTGTAGGGCGCGCAGAGAAAGTGCAGCAGGAGAATTTTTTTCAAAATTAATAAGAATTACATTGTTTGCACGACTGTTTTTAATATACAAATATCAACATGTTTCGAAAGCGAAGCTTTCCTCATCAGGATACACAGTATACATTATTTATTCATATTGTCTATCATTACATTATTTATTATTTTGTATACTGTATATCCTGATGAGGAAAGCTTCGCTTTCGAAACATGTTGATGTTTATATATTAAAAACAGTGGTGTAAACAAAGTAATTCTTATCAATTTATTAATCATAACGTCACAAAATCACTTTTTTTTACAGTAATTCCACACAGGAGACCATGAGGGAAATAATTTCCCTCAAGGCCTATACCATCTTTGGGGATGCTATGTGGAGGGTCTTTTAGAGGATAGGAAGGAGTGAACTTGGGTCTTGAAGAGACCCATGTTATAGGATGGAGGAAACACAGTGTCCGGCAGATCATTCCACAGCCGAGCTGTTGAACATAAGAACGAATCGTAGAAGCGACCCGTTCTCATGTGACAAATGTCAACCGTGTGCAAATGTTGGGCGCGCGTTTGGCGTGTTTCCTGACTATGCACCGGTGCCGAAGGGATCAATGACGCTAGTTCCTCGGAGCATCTTCCATTAAAATACCGGTAGAACAAGGACAGCATTCCCACCTGACGTCTGTGCTCCAAAGATTGCAACCCGTTTGTTAAGATAGGCGAATCTATCAAACGGACCGCCCGTTTCTGCACAGAGTCAAAGGGTTTTTTCAGATATTTTGGGGCTCCCGACCAGAGGTGGCTGCCAAATTCTACAGCGGGGCGTACTTGCGATTTGTACAGGGTCAGCAGTTGTGTACTATTAAAGTATCTGCGGGCTCTGTACAATACGCCCAGCTTCTGAGAGGCTAAATTTACTCGGGCCTCGATGGAGCCCCCATACCTGAGCTGGTAACTTAAGGATACACCAAGCATTTCAATGGAGGGCTTGTCGGGAAGTTTGCTTCCATTAAAGGAGACTAGATTGTCATTTCGATCCCTTTTAGACGTAATCAGACATGATTGGGTCTTTGAAACATTAAATTCGACGAGGTTATTCTTACCCTAAGAGGAGACCCTCTCGAGATAACCGTTCATTCTTTGCTTCAAAGCCCTCCGAGCCGTGGGAGTGTGTGTGACCTTTGGGGGCTTGTCAAACAAAAAGCAATCTGGACTGTACTGTCATATCCGCGTAACAATGGATTGGTGCACATGTCAAGAGGTCATTGATGTGCAACAAAAACAATGTCGGAGACAGAACCGATCCTTGTGGGACGCCAGCATTTATTGAATTCAAGGAAGAGATGAAACCATCAGCAACCGTCTGAATCGATCTCTCCCTCAAAAAGTCGGCAATCCACGTACACAAGGAAACAGGAAGTCCGTAAGAAGGCAGTTTGTTGACAAGTCCTCGGTGCCAAACCCGGTCAAAGGCCTTAGAAATGTCAAGTGAGACCGTTTGAATCTCACCATAACGTTCCAGGCACCGCCCCCAAACATGTGTCACATACGCGAGAAGATCACCGCACGAGCGGTTCCGCCGGAATCCGTACTGGCGGTCGTTAATGATTTTGTTCTTCTCGAGGTATGTGAGCAGTTTGTCGTTGATCACACGTTCCATCACCTTGGACAGAACTGATGTGATCGCTATGGGGCGGTAGTTGGCCGGGTTGGAGCGGTCACCTTTCTTAGGTATAGGATGAATGACTGCTTTTTTCCAACCGGAGGGCACAGAGCCATATTTCAGGTACATTTTAAAGAGCTTTGTCAAAACTGGAGCAATTTCTGCAGCACACCTCTGCAATACCAGGGCAGGTATTCCGTCAGGCCCACTAGCTTTATTGACATCGAGCCCCCGTAAGACAAGGAGTACATCCTGATGCCGTATCTACAGCTTTTTCATATAGAAGCCGCAGTGAGGAACCGACGGCGGGATGGCATCCGATCATCGAGGACCGAGTTTTCCGCAAACATTTTCCCTAAAAGGTTTGCCTTTTCGGTAGCAGTGTTTGCTAGTGAACCGTCGAGTCTGGTAAGAGGCGGCAGACTGGATTTGCAGAAATTCCGACCTATGGAGCCCGCTAGCGACCAGAAGCTAGCTGCCTGCCATGCGGGCAGGCAGCTAGCTTTTTGCTGATCTGTAGGTCGTGCTCAAATTTTGACCTAAAATGTATTGAAGAATTTTTTCTATTCCCAAGGTTAAACCACTAAATTAATGCTTTTAATTTTTGTTTATTATATTTAGCCAAGTGGGCCGCATGAAAAGGCTCACGGGCCGCGGGTTGCGCATCACTGTTATGCAGTCTTTTCTTCATGTAATACTGTGCAAAAAATAAATTGTCGTGTCTGACAAATTGCTCAGAATTCTAAGAAGTCAATTGACGCGTATAAAGAGAGATGTTTTGGAAAAACATGACAATCTTTTCGTTTTCTATTCTCTTGTACCTACTAACTTCTTTTTTTAATGGACTGATCAATTGAAACGATACGAATGCACCACCCCAACTAGGAGCACTCCTGTCCCGGTGCGACCGGTACGGGATTTGTTAGGACTTGGAACACTTGCTCTGTGGATAAGTAGTAGGTAGTAGTTTAATCGACCGGGATACATGCCAACCTAATAAGCCAATGTTGGAATTTAAGATGGGAAGGAATAATGGAATTGATTAAGCGCTGGTTTGCATTTCTCGCTTCTTGCTTCGTTTTGCTTCCTGCTTCTTCTTGCTTACAGATTCTCGCTTCTGTCATTTTCTTGCCTCTTCTAGTCTTTTCATACCTATAAAAGACCAGTAGACCATTTTTAGTCTTGATTTTTATCTATCTTGACTATTTTAGTGTCTTCTTGAATTTTCTTGCTTCTTCTAGTCTCTTCGTAGGTCTTCTTACCACTTCTTGCCTCCTCTTGCATCTTCTTGACTCTTCTTGTATGTTTCTTGACTATTTTAGTCTCTTCTTGTACCTTCATGCTTCTTTTTCTCTCTTTTTGCTTCTTATTGGTTATTCTGGCTTCTTCTTGTTTCC
Source organism: Halesus radiatus (assembly GCA_022606495.2). Classification (NCBI taxonomy): domain Eukaryota; kingdom Metazoa; phylum Arthropoda; class Insecta; order Trichoptera; family Limnephilidae; genus Halesus; species Halesus radiatus. Next base: position 98,268 of record JAHDVE020004409.1, on the reverse strand, counting down.
TTTTTACTTTTCTTGGCTCCCATGGTCTTCTCTTGCATGTTATGTTTTCATCTTGCCCTGTCTTGCCTCATCTTGATAAAATAATATACAAGCTTTCTTTCCGGGATCACATAAATGATGATGTTAATAAATCTCACTACTTCTACTTGGTTACATCCCTAGAATTACCTCTGACTTCAAAAACATAAATACCCTTAGAACTATACTTCTCTTTGGTTCGCCCCCATCTTAAATATGCATAGGTGCTTTGGTATCCTTATTATGCTGTCAATATTCGTCATGTTGAATCTTGGAGAGATTGCTTGGAGGTTAGGACTTGAAAGCGGCAAAAACTCTTATGACGAAATCGAACCAACTCTGAACCTTTCTACTTTAGAAGACCGTAGATACAAATTCTATCTCATTTGTTTCTTCAAAATAATTATTAATTGCATTTTTGATTTACCCACTTTACTACAATTCTTCCCTTTCAGTATCCCCTCCCCCGTAGACTCAGAAACAATGAACTGCTCTTCCACAATCAACACTCAACTAATTATGCACTATTCACCATGCTCCAGAATTTGTAAACTGGTCAACTCAAGTAAAAAACATAATGATTTTTTTTATGAAAAACATTGAACCCGCCATGTTTTCTTTAGGTTGTTAGCCCATAGATATAACACTCTGGTTAGCCACAGATTGCATATTCAAAAAAGAAGGTTTTTTTGTGTAGAATATTTTCAAAATGGAAAACACGAGTAGGTACCTACTTAAGAACTTTATGATTTAGATATCTATATTTTGAAAAAATAAACGTTTGGAATGAAATAAAATATTCAAATGAATGTTTCTGTATTTGGAGATAGTTAATTTTGCTGTCAAATCAAGTATTGTACCCTAGCAAGGCCGGGTACACATCAGCTAGTAAATAATAAATATTCGATTTCATTTCTTGCCTGCATTAAAATTGTCTTTATCAAATTAAAATTTGAAAGCATTGGATTGGATTGGATTAGCAATCGTATTGCAGCAAACGTCCTTGCAGATGAATCTTGTAGAATCCGAATGAGTTGACTTGTCAATCTTGCCCCACATCCTGATTACCTTATTACCGGATGCGCAATCAACTGATCCTGATTGTCCACTTGAGTCAATCAACAATCAGCATTCTGCAATCTGCCATCCGCAATCAGCAATCTGCCTTCCGCATTCCAAGGTTTCGACTATTGACTGATGCGAGACAAATCTTCGGTACACAGGGGCGGACTGCACGGTATGTCCGATTTGGTCGGCGTTTATGACGTCATAAAGAGACGTACTATTCATGTTCATGAGCTAAAAAAATCGTTCTTCATATAATGCAGGATGCATTAATTTAAAATATTCTATTTATGTATCTATTCTTTAAAGGTTTATAGATGAACTGTATCTAAATCAAATACAATAATTAGCAAACCAAATAAGTATTTTGGCATTTTCTAATATTTATGTAGTGTTTTCTTTCTCAAAACCTCAACACTCCTAAAGTAGGTCTCGGAAAAGGGAAGTCTGTACCTTTTTTACATTAACTCCACACAGGAGCCCCTGAGGACAATAATTTCCCTCAAGGCCTATGTCATCTTTGGGGATGCTGTGCGGAGGGTCTTTTTAACCCTTTAGGTGCCACGTGTATTTTTTAAAAATCCTGGAGAAGTGTCGATAATCCATGAATATATATATTTTTTTATTTTGATTACTTTTATTTTTAGACACATGTTTTCAATAATGTGACGTAATTTTAGAACCGTGGGTAACGCGTGACGAATTTTATGGCTCGAGCTATATATCGTTCTGTGGCACTTGAGTACAATAATGTATCGGAACGATATATCGTTCGGTGGCACCTAAAGGGTCAAGGAAAGGAGGGAGAGGAACTTCTGGGAATGAAAGGTTTATGAGGGGGGTAGGTAGAAATCTGGGGGACAGTGTGTCCAGAAGTGACGTTCGGTGGCACCTAAAGGGTTAAGGCGAAGCTATTTCAGATCCCAGCTGATCTAGCTGCTGCTTGATGCTGAGTATTGCCATTAGTATAATGTTGCTCGCGTATAATTGTGATTTTTTCTTTCTTCTTTCTAGTTCTTGGCTACACGTAAAATACGACAAAACTGATGGCAAAAAAAAAAATCCTAATTGATCGTTGTGCCGAAAGGGGGCCTTAAGTCCTTGGCTCCACACGACTTTCCACCTACTTATAATATGGTTGTATGCTGTAACTTATGTAATATCTAATTTGTAATAATATTTATTTTTGTGTTTCAGGGTACTCAGAGCCTGGGCATCATGATCATAGAGGGCCGACACGCGGAAGTCGGCCAAGGCATATTCATATCGGATATACAGGAAGGAAGTGCTGCGGAACAGGTAAATACTTACAATACCTATTTTATAGCTATCTCTTTCGTATATATCATAATTACAAGAATGTCTGAATTTGCTTAATTAAGTACTGATAATCCACGGAAAGATTGATGGAAGACATAGCAGAGGTATGTGAGATTCGTACCAAAGACTGCAATGATTGGGTGGAAAGAATGCCCGATGAGAGGAAGCCGAAAATAATTTTACGGAACAACTAGAGATAAACAAATGAACTAATGATCCAAATATAACATCGAAAAAATTTACCACTTCTTGGTATTTTAAAAATAATACCGGGATTTTCACACAAATTGGAATTCATTGTATAAAAGGAATTAACATAATTATAAAACAATTAAGAAAAACCTGCTATCATTAAAAGCGGGGAAAACAGATTTCAACCGTAAGTACCTCACAGAATAAAGATTTTTAATTATCACAATTATTTTCTGAGCAAATTGTTTTTAATTATTAATATAAATCATTTCAAACACAATAAAAATAAATATTTGATAGGGTTAAATAAAATCATATAAATAAGTCGTCTCGACGTGACCTAACCACAGTTTTAAATGACTTTGTTTACCGAAACAGCTGTCACAATAATAATAAAAAAAAACTAAAACACTTGCAAAACTTGATAATAACATTATTTTTTATTTTTTATTATTAAATTGATGCTCCGGTGGAAGCGACCCAGAGGCAGACTGACAAAGAGGTGAACTGAGTGAATGGTCGAGAATTTTAGCAGGATGATAAGGATTGAGGACTGGAGACGAATGGCTGGAGTCCAAAGCTGGTGCTGGCCATTCTGCAACCATTAGCTTTACCACTGTATTCTTCAACGTAATGTTTTTTTTTCTTCTTTCAGGCTGGCCTTGTGATAGGGGATATGATCCTTGCTGTAAACAAAGATACTCTCCTAGGATCCAACTATGATGCGGTAAATATTTAAATAAAATATATATTAATTACTCGTAAAGCAGAAATCAGTTCTCCAAAGCAGCGATGATCTTGAACAGTGAAATCCGGAATCATACAGGTTGTGCTTCTTTTTCTGTATAGAATTTCTAGGTCAATGCAGCTATTTGGAAATCATTTCCATCATGAGATAGGTAGGTATAGAGCAGGGATGCCCAGTGCGTCGATCGCGATCAACCGTTCAATCGTGAAGGTATTTTTGGCCAATCATGGACCTATATATTGTACTATTTCTTGTTCAAACGAGTCAAAACTACTCAACAGTCCATCTCTTAAAATTTGTTAGTTCCCTTCTCTTCTCCTTTTTACTAGTGAAATACATAATTATATTATTCTAATCATTTTTTGATTTTTTCTATATGTATAAAATATTGATTATCAAAAAATATATTTCATATTCGAAGTATAATTGGGTTTTTATTGTTATCTCATGATATAATTACAAGCGATATCAGTCGATCGTCATAAATCAGTCGACCACTCCTAGAAAAAAAAGTGTTACCACCCCTGGTATAGGGCTTTAAAATATTCATTTAACAATCAAATTATTATGTAAGACGAAATATTTTTAAATTACTCAATAAGAAAAAAAGAGTGTAGGAACTGGCAATGTTTAGAGGTAACTTATCTGCTAGTTTTTAATCATTGGAGAAGATAATATTAACAAATCTCAATCAAACATGTAAGAGAACAGAAAAAGACACAGAAAATATAAAGGTCACAACTGCGACTCGAGCACAAATTCTGGTAAAACATTGCAATCATGTATAAAAGATAGCAGCCAAAAATATGGAATTTAATTCATGATAATTGTGTCAGACGTGTGGCACACGGGCGAACTGTTGGGGCAGCTGATCCCAATCTGCGGAAAGGGCTGGAGGGGAGGGAAACACAACCTATCGTTTCCGACAACGATAGGTTGTGTTTTCGGGAATGTTTAAAGAACGATTCCGACAATCCCGACTCTTGTTAATCTGCACAAAACTCCTTTTTGTCTAAAACTTCTTTGCTCGTACCCTTTGCACAATATGCACTTTTGTGCAAAATTCCCAATTTGTTCAGAGTCCTTTTGCACAAATCAGAATTCCGACTAATGTTCTACGGGCCTTGTCCGTGGTTGATGCGAGGGTCTGGGTCCAGTGAGTGGTGGTAGTCCGGGGGGGGGTCCAGGGTCAGCGGTGGTCAGAAATGATGGAGGAGGCAAGTCGGTAGAAGCAAAGCGAGGTAGGGCAGTCGAGGGAGCAGAAGTGTTGTTGGTTTGAGCCTTGCTGGCTGACTGACGAATGGCTATTTTCGGTCTCTATTTATACCCCCCACCAGGCGCTATCCCGAGCGTGTAGTGTGGATTCTCGCCACGCTAGTGGCACCCCTCTGTATCAAATAGTGCCGCAAAAGTTTTATCCAACAACACCTGTCTCCCTCGCAACACGTTGCCTCGCTCTCTCAATTTATTTGGTCATTCTCAACAGCGGTGACGGGGCATTCCCCGCCACTTGCACAATATATTACAAGTTTGCACAAAATGTTTTGGCTAGGGGAGGCCGGACCTGTTGTGCAATTCAAATATTTATTTTCCGCTGATCCCGGCCCCGTACAAGTACCGACAATATATACAAAAAATATTATTCTTGTAACTGTAATGGAAAGCGGCAAAGACAACCAACACAATGATATTAATAACTCTTAAATTGAGATATGAGATTGACGAAAATGATAGAAAATAGCTCAATCGATAGAGACATCAGTCCCGGTAAGACTAGCGGATTTGAGTTCAAGTTCCAGTTGCGACCGTTAGCTTTTTGTTTTCTGTATCTTTTTCTGTTTGATGTTTCATTGAGATTTGTTAATATTATCTTCTTCGATGATTAAATATTACAATGAGGTTTATAAGCTTAAGTTATTCCAATAAATTGAATTATCCGCTAGTGTTGTGATATTATAATGATTGGTTCGGTTAGGTTACCCCAGAGTCAGGGGTTCGTCATCTGCTAGCTAATTCTTCCATCATTGCGCAAGCAACATTTTTCCGCTTATTTAATAAGATGAATTACATCAAATGAATTTGTTGATTTTTAGGGACGCATGACTGTTTGTCGATACTAACCCCAATATATCATTTACAGGCCGCCTCCATGCTCAAGAAGACCGAGGGGGTGGTGGTGCTCACCGTGTGCAACCCCAACAAGAAGGGAGACGAAGCGGAGGGCGGGCCTTCGCTGGCCCCTGAGCCTGCAGTTCCCGTGCGCGCCTCCACCCCTGCCACCCTGCGCGGGCCCCCCTCCGCTCACCCCTCGCGACCCAACACGCCGGCTGGCAAATCGCTGGCGTCGCCTGCTAAAGGTAACTCACCTAACCTAACATAGCTACTATCGAAACACCTTTACAAGTCACTGTCTAAGTCAATCTAACCCAATATCAGCTAAACATGCCTCGTACAAGTTATTGTCTTCGCCCGTAAGAGATAACACTATCATGTTCAAGTCACTGGTTTTGCCTGCTATAGGTATCTATCCTAACCTGACCACTATTAGTCAAACCTAGGGGAATGTCACTACCTCTAAGTCAATCTAACCTAACCAATAATGGCAAGTCACTGACTAAAAAGTAAACATAACCTAATCGAACGGAGCTAACCTAACCACTGTCAGCCTATCAAGTCACAGGAATAGTTATTGGCATGGCCTGCTAAAGATATCCAGTATATCCTAACTTAACCTCTGATGGCTAAACATCCCCAGGGGGTTGTGTAGTCATAAGAGTAGCACTACAATCTAGTGTAGCCTGATGTTACTTGATCTAACCTATCCTAATATGACTCGACCTACCCTTATCCAACTTAACTTTATCCCAACCTGACCTAACCTCCATCAGCCAAACATATTCCAGGGTAATCCACTGGCCTTGTTTCCAACCCTGGTCCTAAAAATTATATTTAAATAATAATATCTTTATTGTAATTAAGTTTAACCATAACTAAAATACACATATAATAAAGAGTACAGTGGTTTAAAGTAGATATATAAAAAGGAAAATAGAAAATAATATAATAACGGTAGGTAATATGTAAAGAACAGAAATGAATAGTTATAAGTTGAAGTTTTACATAACATAAAGGCTGGCCTGTGTTGAGGCAGTAATTTTGCATATTATTTCATAATTTTATAATATCTATGAATATACACTTATATTAAGATACGTTCTGTAAATGGTTTCCGTAAATCAGCGTCATTTTGATTTTTTTGACACTTGAAAGGTCTTCGTTAAACGCCGATTCTGAGTCCGTTTCAGCTTTTGAACAAACTGTAATAAGCCAACAAATATAATAATGAAAACATTTATTCGTATTATTTTACATATTTTTATTTTTACTTATTATATAATTTTAGCGATTGAAGAAAAGGTCACTGCTGGTCATTCCGAACCCAGAGGGCAGCAGTGCCCTTAGAAATCAGATAAAGTTATAGTTACATAATTTTATTTCCTTCTGTTGGACATACTTAGTATCCTATGCCAATATGCTAATGATAAGGCAAGATATGCCTTATGATATGATATGTTACAATTGTTTTTTAGTTTTTTTTTTCAGTAAAAAGGGACATAGTCCAATATTGAGAGAACAAAACTATCAGTAATTATCATATGCACTTTTACTGATATATAATCTCTAATATTATACAACAGATGAAGTCTCAAATAGCACCACTGTGACTTCTTTCTAGCATGTTCATGTTGCAACATGACAGTTGTACTTTTCAGCTGATCACAATTTGTTCAAAAGCTGAAATGGATCTAGAATTGATGTTTAACCATTTGGCCGCGGGAAGCGCACCTTTGCGCCGCACTATACATGCCCCGTACGCAGGCAGCCCACTCGTGCTCTGCAAAGTTACTAGAGTTTAAAGAGCCCCGCGTGTGACAGAAGTCATACATATTTTTGACGCCTAGAAAAGGTTAACGGGGATCTTTAACACGTTGACTGCCACGGCAATTTTCAGAATTCCGGGCTAAAAAGCCAATTTCATTTAATCATATTATATTATTAAAAACTCTAATTATAGTACATAGTTATCATTAAAAAGCATAAAAAAAATGTATTTTCTGTTCATGTAAGCCAGCATTGATTTTTTGTTCTCTTCCCAGAAGCCATTTATCCATATTAGCACTGATATACTACGAATTTTATCATAGCTGCACGAATATGGCAAGTAAACATAGTACGAGATAACTCGTAGTCGGCGTCCTAGCAAAGAACGCAATCGACTAGTTATCTCGTAGTTGGCAGTTAACGTGTTAAATTGTCGAAAAAACAAACAAAAGGGCCATTTTTTTATGACAATGTTACACTTGAATTTTTGTGAAACACTTCTTCTAGCCAAATACTTCCTATGGACTTTTCCCTGAGCTCTAAATCAGAATCAATAAAAAAATACTTCCCTTTCCATTCTACTAGTGTCGCTTTTATTAAGAATAATGTCTATGGGACCACATGTTGCATATATTATAATCAACACACATTGAATTGACTCTCTGTCCAAGAGAACATATATTTAATAAGAATTAACTTTCCCTTACGTAAACATGAAATAAAACGAATGGTATTGCCTAGAGACCAATTAATGGCAGTAAACCAATGTCCACACTTTGTGGAAGAAACTTCAATCAACTGCTTACATTTATTTTTTGGATTTACATTGTTTTAGCAGTGCCATCTAGTAGAACAAACCATTTCCATAAAATATTTTTTTTAAAAGAGATTAACCCCTCTTACGTAAAGTATCAAAATTTCAAAATCTGAACTTTACAGGAGAGTGGTTTAAAGAGACTGAAGCTTGGTGTAAGTTGAGCTTTTGATCGTTTTGTACCAAGTTTGGAACGTAATTAACAATGAAGGTCCCAAAATTGGTGCAAAACGATAAAAAAACTCGACCTGCACCAAACTTCTGTCTCTACCACTCTCATGTAAAGTTAAGATTTTAAAATTTCAATGTTTTACTTAGGAGGGGTCAATATTTTGCTTTTGTGATTATGTATATTGAAAAACTACATTACGATGTTAAACATATTTTTTATGAATGCAATTTTAATCAAAAACAATTTTTCGAAATGCTTGTACTTTTGTACCGAAAAGCTGTTTCGCTTTCCGAAGACATTATAAAATTTTATATCGAAGCTCTATAACTCATGATGAAAAACGCATTGCGAGCTTAAAATAGTTTGTATTGTCCTAGAAATTCTAGGCAGAAAGAGCTACGCAAATTTCATTGCGCCAAATGGATTTCACGTACAAACAGATATTCTGATTTATATTCAAGATGGTCGTAAGTGTTTGTTATATTATTATCTTGTGTAAAAAGATCAATATGTTCGTTCAACGATAAAAATATAAATATATACTGCTATTTTTTAAATTTTCTTCTAGAGTCTTTTTGAGTTAATCCTATGTTACTATTTATGCAGAAGATTATAATATAAGTCTATTTTTTTATCTTATTATTTCAGCATTTTCGAAAGAAATTGGCCGAAGACTTCAAAACCACCAAAATTATCATTAGTTTTATTACTAACACCTGAATAAATGAGATTAAAATCATCCATTTATTGTTTTTTTTTAACCTGGCTCCCTTATCAGACTCTTCATGTTTCATGGCTGTTGATAAAATACTAATTGTTAATTGTTTGATTGATTCACAGAGCCGATAGCTGATCCAACTACAGCAGCCATAAATCCTGGGAAGGAAACCCTTATCGACATTGCCACCGATAGCAAACCACTTGGTATCCACGTAGTCGGAGGGCAGGACACTCTGTTACCTGTGAGTTAATCGCAAATTATTAACCAAATTGTATTTTGAATGAATTATATCTTGGTGAATGGATTCTGAAGTTTTATATAGGTTTTCTTAGATTAAATCTTGATTCAGAAAGTATTTAGTAAAAGCATCAAGAACTGCCCAAATGTTAGCAGCAATTCCATTATTGCATCTACAATATCACACCAATTTCATTACTGCTTATATAACGTCACACTGAATCCATCACCGTGTATATATCGTCACACTGAATCCATCACCGTGTATATAACGTCACACTGAATCCATCACCGTGTATATAATGTAACACTGAATCCATCACCGTGTATATAACGTCACTGAATCCATCACCGTGTATATAACGTCACACTGAATCCATCTCCGTGTATATAACATCACACTGAATCCATCTCCGTGTATATATCGTCACACTGAATCCATCACTGCTTGGTGCAACCCTGAGTGACCAGCTCAGGTATGGGGGCTCCATCGAAGTCAGAGTAAAGTTAGCCTCTCAGAGCTGGGCGTACTGTATAGAGCCCGCAGATACTTTAATAGTACACAACTCCTGACCTTGTAAAAATCGCAAGTGCACACCCCACTGTAGAATTTGGCAGCAACTTTCGGTTGGGAGCCCCAAAATATCTGAAAAAAAACCTTGACTCTGTGCAGAAATGGGTGGTCCGTTTGATAGATTCGCCTATCTTAACAAACGGATTGAAATTTTTGGAGCACAGACGTCAGGTGGGAATGATCTCGTTGTTCTACCGGTATTCCAATGGAAGATGCTCTGAGAAACTAGCGTCATTGATCTTTTCTTTCAGGGCCTTCTGTGTGGAGAAACTGTAAAAAAAAACTGCTTATATAACGTCACACTGAATCCATCACCGTTTATACAACGTCACACCGAATCCATCACCGTTTATACAACGTCACACCGAATCCATCACTCTGCATTATAATATCACACTGCATCCATCATCGAATATTTATTATTATTATTGCGCAGATTCAATTGCAGCATGTTCAACATCACACTGAATCTATCGCCGTTTACCACAAATCCATCACTGCGGAAATTACACTGAATCCATTATTGTATATATAACATCACACTGAATCCATTTCCGCATATTATACTACTGTGTACGTATACGTAACATCACACCGAATTCAATATCACATGTTGTATTATATAACATTTCTCCGAATCCATCATTACCTATATAACAGCAATGTGAATTCATCACCACGTAGGTATATAACATCACGCCGAATCCATTTCTGGGTATAAGAAATCACTACAAATCCATAACTATGTAACCTCTGAACTGGAAATAGTCCTGCATTAATCCAAATAATCTCATGTTAACATAAATATGTGTAAGCAAGGTCCAATGAGTATTTTTTGAAAATCTCCGATTGCTGAAATTGCAATCGTTCTTTTGTCCCTCCTGGAAAGTGGCCAAACAGAAATTTATGTATTGACATTATATAAACATTATCAGAATAAATGTAAAATACGCATTAACTCGTGGAACGCCAACGCAGCATATGGCGCATCCACAAGTCTCGTGTTTTTATCAAGTTTTTATAACAATGTTTTCTAATACATAAATACTTGAATTTTACCTGATAAACACCACAAGTATGGAAAGTAAAGTAAAAGTTCTAAAATATTTTTATATTTCTTTATTAAACTTTTTTTTTGTAACATGAGAAGTCATTTCTCTAAATATATTAAGCTATTCTGGGGAAACTGCTTATGATATATACCTACATACAATTTTTATAAATACATAAACATATTATCTCCTATTACGGTACCATTTACAAAAACATAATTTTGCAAAAAACAAGTGAGTAATTACGAAATTACGCTCAGCTTAATGCGGCAAACGCTCCAGTTTCTAGTGATTTGTTGGCCGAATAATTAATGTATTGTCATTGATTCACACGGAGAGTCTGCATAGCTTCTGTAAACGAGCCAATGGATCATTGTACTCTCCTCTGTTTCATCTTATTCATTTCACAGTCTTCTTTGTATGGTGGAGGAGAGTTGATGGAGGTCATAGTAGGATGCTGAGATTATTCAGTCAGTCGACGGCATCGGGAGTAACTTGGTTCAGCACAGGTGTGCCTTCGGAAAACCGATGAAGGGAATATTCTTCTACAATGTGTTCTGTTGTTTGAATTTGTGCTCGTGACTGAAACGGACCAGTTTCACAGTATCCTCAGTCCCTTGAAATAAGTTCACCAGGGTTACAATTGTTAATAGATGTTTGTCAATGTCTCCTGGTTCCCAGGTATTTTATTTATTTATGTTCCTAAAAGACAGCATGCATTTTATTCCCCAGGGTGGCATGGTGATCCTCGAGGTATATCCCGATGGCAAAGCAGCAAAGGACGGAAGACTAAAACCCGGAGACCAGATCTTAGACTGTAATGGGGTGAAGATCACCCCTGAGATGAAGAATGAGAAGGCTTTGTCACTCATCAAACAAACTTTACCTAAGGTAATTTATTTGATAATACATATTCTATTCTCTTACAGAAATTAAATAATAAATTGTTTACTTGCGTCTTGTGAGAGATTATCATTCAGAATCCAAATAGATTGAAATGGTTTTAATTTATTTACTGACCATATTTAAATAGCCAGGTTCTTTTCAACCTGCTTACCCGACTCCGTCTCTTTCTAACTTCCTTCACCCTCGTAACAGTTTCCAAATTAGAGAAAACAAAGGTTTTTGTAAATGTGTTGAATTCTTCTTTTTTAATTATTTTCAAAAGAGAATAATTACAGACTGACAAAGTTATCTATGTAGTTGGGGGTATCATTTCTGTAGATATTGTGGATTAAAAAAGTATTTATTGTTTCGTTAGTTTATCTTTTAGGCACGTGCACAAATAACTTTGTAGATCAGTGTTTTGTTTATCAAACAAGTTTCTCAGAGAGAGCTATATAAAAGAATATAACGTATTCTCGAGATGTACTCTCAGGAACATTATTTATGTAATTTAAAAATAAACCCTCGATGTTTACGGTTTGTAATATTAATATCTATGCACCGAAAATCTAAACAGCGCACTGTGCGTTTTGATTTATGTATTTTTCTTGAACTTTGCTTTACAGAAATGAATAAAAAACTTCATACATATGCTCTAGTACTGGCCGTTGCCGTCAATGAGGTTATCTCTTACAATGGAATTGCATGTTTTTTTTACAAATGTGCCTTATTAAATATAGAGCTAAGTGTAGAACTAAAAATACTTGCAGAACTTAATAATAACATTATTAAATTTGATTTACATTAAGTTTTAAAAAAAATTAAATGGAGTTCTTCGAATTAAACACAAAAACAATTAATAAATATAGAGCATGCTGAGGACAGAAATTTTTCAATTTTTGGAAAATACCGAATAGTACCGAAGATATAAGCCTTCACAGTGTTGATGAATGTGTGACGTCTCGGTTAATAAAATGACTGGAGCGGCCATAGATATCGTAGGCGTGACAGTATCCGTTAATGCTATTCAAATTGTGAATTGTACTGAATTGTGACTTGTGAAATCACGGTTCCACGTTTTTCCCAAGTTCATGACTTCATCATTTTTAGAGATATCGAAAAACTAATTTTACTATCATTAACTCTCCAATATAATGCATTTTCACCAAAATTACAAAAATTAGGACACAACCTCATTTAAAAAAAAAACCCATGTGTTAGCGATTGTCAACTGTTGAATATAACCATTGGAAATTATGTCGACGTTGATGCGAACACCTTCGAAAATTATTAATAAACTTCTTAATAATATTTGGAAATCCCAAGTGTATCGGACACCAGAGTCCTATTTCCCAAAATATTTTAATTAAAGTTATTGAGGAATTTATATTTATAGTTCTCACACATTTATACATGACTTACATTTGATTAGGTCTTTTGTTTGCCGTTCGGCTTTCAAAATTGAATTACTCGCACAAGTAATTAATTTTCGACCCCGTGATGCATTTGCAAATATGTTCCTTTGTTCTTTTATTACCCCATGCATTTCTTTAGGGATTAGAATAATTGCTGATAATAACGCGTTTAGAAACTGTACAATTTATCCCTATAAATATAGGCACAACTTGTTTTTTTTTATATGAATACCACACAAGAGTCCCAACTGCTCCCAACCGTCTGGAGCCAGTGAGGCTATGGCATCCCCAATTGGGGAATGTTGTGAGGCTGATGGTATTGGGGATGGGAAGGAGAAGGGGAAGAGGAAGGTGGGGAAATACCTGGCTATTCAGATCTGGTCACCAAACATGGCTAAAAGCCATTTCAAGCAACATTTCAATTCTGAATGGTGGTATTTCACTAGGGCAATACTGAGAGTATCTTCCACTCTAAAACAACAACTGAGTTTAATTTTACAACTGGTCCAACCAATGTAAAATTAAACTCAGACAAGTAAATACAACCATCAGATGGTGATAGTAATAAGGCCAAAGTGCGGCAGTACTAATTAGATAGTAAAATGAGGGGTATTGCTATAAGCCCCAGCTAGTTAGAGGATTATGAAAGAATTCGTAAAAAAAAAAAACCAACCAACCAGTTGTCCGACTACTTTCGTGAACTCACTGTTTCATTTGCAAATCCTTACCCAAGGTCCCTACAGAAGAAGCTGGCGATTTATAGTTGATGTCACTGGCATAAGCGTTCAGTACACCAAGGTTAATAATAATAATAATAATAATAATAGTAATTAAATTTAAATATAAATAAAAGACATGTGTAATATAATAATGTAAGTGTACAGTGGTTTATAAAGTAAAATAGAAAAAATATAATAACAGTTATAGTTGAAGTTTCACACAGCCCGCCTCACTAGGCTAGCCTGTGTTGAGGCAGTAATTTTGCAAATTATTTTATAATTTTAAAATACCTATGAATATACACTTATATTAAGATAGGTTACATTGACAACATTGATGCAAATTTTCGTCAATAGAGTTGGGCGTGAATGACGCACCCGAAGATAGCCAAGGAAGAAAATGGAAAACAATGGCTTCTGTTAAATAATTGTCTTATTTTATATTCATTTTTACTAGCCATCAAAATAATATCTTGGAACTTTTTTGTATCAAACTAATAAAAATCCAAAACTCAACTCATGTTTCTGAATTCCAGATGAGGATGGTGGTCCTTAGACCAGAGACAGTGGCCTTTACGGAGATAGAGGTGGACCTTGTGAAGAAGCCCGGCAAGGGAGTGGGACTCACTATCATGGCCAAGAAACCTCCACCAGGTGTCTACATATCTGAACTGGTACGTTAAAATGCCAAATTTTAAGGTTATGTCGATATTTACCTACTTTTTTTAAATGTAAAAAGTCTAATACTCGTATAGTTTAAGTTTTTCTAATATTTTTGTTCAGAATCTGATTTTTTTATCTTTTTCAATGCGTGAAAGTCGTGACATCTTGAAAATCGTTTGGTTATACATATTATTGCTCGACACACTTTGTTTTGCAATCGGTGGCATTACTAGTAGAAATTTTGTGGACACAAAAAATCTGTCGACTTTAAATAATTGTTTGTTCATTGGTTAGGTCCTCATTTGTCCGCCTACAGTGTTTTTTTGTGTATTTCTTTTGAAAATAAAGCATGTTAAAATATAGGTACATTAACTATTGATGGGTATTATTCTTGCAAAGATGTGTTACCTGTATTTGTCATCAAGTAAAAAAAATGATAAAAGGCATTTAAAAAATATTTTTGTCAACAATATTTTTGTATCTTCTTATTAACCTCGCCGCCCCATTAATGACCCGGGCCCGATTTCGGTTCTTTTTAAGAATAAGACACTGTCCTTATCCTTAGGGTTAAAGATATTTTGCCAGCAACGTGGACTGTTTCATACAAAACTGAATTTTGGATTTGAGGTCAAAATTCTCACCCAAACCGATTAATCGAGAGGATAGCAAATATCTAATACGGATTAGAAGTATTTTTGTTTTAAATTATGAAATGGCCATTAATGGCAAAAAATAATACCTTTTCTTTGTGTAGATTATGAATACAATGTTAGTCATACTCATACCTGATAATATTTTGTCAAACAAGCGACCGGACGCTTCGCCTGTCCTTGAAGAACTACTTGTTTAGACTTGATGTTCCGTGTTGTTGGGCCGCGCGCGTGCGTGGTCATTACGGTTTGTAATTATGAGATTTTTTTTTTTTGAAGCGCGTACGTGATACGGGATAGCGCAGAATGGTACAATCAAAGTTTGCATATCACGTACATTCATAGGCATAGGGCAGTTAAATAAATCGATTTTTCACGATTTTAGACACAACTTTAGCAATTATTTGGGGGTTTAAGGTGATAAAAAAATGATTTTTAAAAATGCTCTGTCTGCTATGGAAATATAATGAATTATGAAAATTAAAAATTGTTAAAATCAGCATTATAAGTATTTTTGTTTTAAATTATAAAGTATATGCCATAAAAAAAATCAATTAGAAAATTATTTGCAGGTATATCGTATTTAAAAAAAATAAATTATCACATTTGCTATGTAAATATGAAAAATATAAAAACAAAACATTTAAAAAAAAAAAAAAAAATTTCAGGTTGATATTTTAAATAATGTATTGCAAATATGTGTTCCGCCGTAAATTTGTCATTTTAAATTTAATTTAAAGTCCACCATAATGCTTATTTTAATGTTTTTTTAATTTTTTTATTTTATATTTCATTATATTTTCAAAGTAGACGGTAAAATTTGGTTTTTAATCGCCGTTAGCCCCCAAATAATTGTTAAAGGTGCCTTTAAAATCGCGAAAAATCAATTCCTTTTCTGACCTATATTTCATAATGTAAAACAAAAATAAATAGATTACTTCTAATCCGTACTAGATATTTACTATACTTTTTTATTAGGTTTAGGTGAGCATTTTGGCCCCAAATCCGAAATTAAGTTTTGTATGAAACAGGCCGCGCAGCCGTTCCTCTTTATAGCAATAATATTGTTGAAAGTCATTAATTACGATAATATTGAGTTTTCTCTTTGTTAAAACTACACAAAGATCGATATTTTTAGAATGTAATTCACTGAATGACAACTACTCTCATACGAAATAACTGGAACCGCAGTTAAGCAAAAAGTCTTTGAGCCTAAAGATAAGGATAATTTCTTGTCCTTAAAAAGAACTGGAATCGGGCCCCTGTGGCCTCTTCGTCCTTCGGATCTCTCTAGCCTCACCAAAGAGATGATATCTCCCGTTAGGGAAATCACTGATTAGATATAAGTATTAAAAATAACTTATAATACAATTTCTGACTAAAATGTTGTATCTTCTAGGTCCATGGAGGTGCCGCAGAAGTAGATGGCCGCCTGCAAAAGGGCGACATCATCATCTCGGTGGCGGGCCAGTCCCTGAAGGAAGCCACAGTTGAGGACGCTGCCGCCGCCCTGAAGGTCGCTCAGGCCAAGGTCACCCTGAAGGTTGCCCGACATAAACTCGCGCGGTAAACTCTGCCCGTGAAAAACGCCCGCTGAATGGTCAGAGGGTTCTGAACACGATCATTAATAACTTAGAAACTCATAAAAATAAAAATCAGTTTAGTTCTTTATTCAAATGTTTAAAGATAGTTTGAAATGATTTTTTTTTACATTTCACATTAAAAAAGCAAGTTATTTAGCTATTTTTGATAGTTTTTGTTAATGCTTCCTGTTAAATATTGATTCTCGGCCGGTTTCAGCGCTTGAACAGATTGTGATCAGTCATCGAGCATAACGATCATGCTGCTGTACTTGACGGTTGATAACAATCGAAAGCTGAAACGGATCGAGAATCAATGGTTAACTAGAAGGGTTCAAAATTCAAAATAGCGCTAATTGTTGATGTGATTTGACACTATATAAATATGACAGGATTTCAAAAATCCCATTCTCACTGTTTAAAAATTGTTTGAGCTTTACCAAATCAGGAATAGAATACTACTTATGTCCCGTAAGGTCAAACTTTGAGTGTCCTTCATAAAGTATAGTTATTTACTCCTTGGTTTTGATGGGAAAAGAGAATCCAAGCATCGCTGATAATAAAAACTGATTCTTTCCCATTCTGGAGAAAGAAGCGATGACGTATGTTTTTTTTTTTTTTATGAATTCTTTTTTGTTCCGGAGGTCAACTTGAACAATCTGCCTGAAAATTTTGGCGAGAAAAACAATCAGTATCTATTAATTGTGGAGGGTAAAGTGTTGTGGAATTTCTGAAAGCGTTAGAGATAGGAAGACCACAGTCTCTGGATTTCTAGGTTAAATTGTGTTCAGTGTTGACAACCCTGCCATTTACCGGGCCAGGCATAGACTAAATGTAATGCCAGAGACAAGTTTGTTCAAAGTGTTAAATATTTGCCACACAGTGTGGAATGTTACAGAGATATTTCAGAGTTAATAATTATGTTATTTTTGTGAAGTGAGTGAATTTCATACGAAAGTAAGTATTTTCAAAAACCCACATTACGGAAACAAATTATTTTAAATCATTTCATTTAATTGTTTATATATTACGTTCTTTTACTATTGTCGGTATCCGAAAAGGAATGTTTTTTAACCTGACAGTTTTCATTATTTCATTATTCTTCTATAAAAATACCATAGTGCGAATGTTCATTTTACTGTAGAAGTATGTTACGTCGGTATAAGTTCTATACTGCGTATGAGCCAATATATTAAAAATACGTTTTTTTGGCACTTTCAGTCGAACGGCACAAGCCACATTGATAGGTGGATTCAAATTTTTAAACTGATCTATATACGGCTAATATAATACATATATCTATTGACGGCCTCCATGGTCGAGGGGTAAGGCTCTCCACTACAAATCCGAAGGTCGCAGGTTCAAATCCCGGTGTGCGCAAGTAAATTTTATTTGATTAATTTGTGCTGTTTCACAATTAATTCATTTAAAAATAATATATAGTATATTTGCGCACGTTCCAGAGTGGAAGATACTGTCAGTATCGCCCTGGTGAAAGAACACCATTCAGAATTGAAACGTTGCTTGAAATGGCTTTTAGCCGTGTTTGGTGACAAGATCTAAATAACCAGGTATTTCCCCACCTTCCTCTTCCCCTTCTACTTCCCAATCCCAATACCTTCAGCCTCTCAACATTCCCAATTGGGGATGCCATAGTCTCACTGGCTCCAGACGGTTGGGAGCAGTTGGCACTCTTGTGCGGTATTCATATAAAAAAATATAGTGCTTGCACACGATTAAAGTCAACACCGGGAATGTATCACCCCCTGCAGAAGTTGCAAAGTTATTTTTGTCTCTCCTGAACATTTTTACAAATGGTTCTTCCACGGTATTGTACTTACACCGACGGTTAGTAACTTTTACTTTTGGCATATTTTTTTAAAAGATTAACTGTTTCTAGAGATTATATGGACTATTTTCCGAGTTAATGTGTCGATTTTGCAACTAAAAACTAAGATATGTATAAAAATCAATGATAGCCAATAAACGAAAAATCCATCTAATAGATTCATTATCTTATTGATTGAATTGCAATCATCGTAACGTGGACGATTGTAGGGAAAACTGTGTTTGTTTTACCTGTATTCCAATGCACAGCTGTGGGATGCAAACCCAAGAGCCAACACGTGCCACAAAATTCGTTTACACATGTTAATAACGCTTGCACGAGAATGGATTGTTTTTTACAAATTATTCTTATTGAAAGAGTTGCTGACTTTTGCGATTCCCGCCTACTACAAACTGGGATTTGAAAAGACCCTGCTTCAATTGATTTCAACCTTAAAAAGGCTCCGCACAGCATTCCCAAAGATAGATCCCGTCAGTGAAACCTCAGCTATTTTTAAATAGTTGTGAAAAAATTTTAAGATTGATTCATTTTAACTGAACCCAAAATTGTTTGTAAAAAATCTTTAAAACTTACTTCTGTTATTTTAAGCATTCACTTCTGAAGTTTGTTGTCATTTGTCATTGTATATTATTTTTAAATATATAAGTATATTTCTGTAACATTCTATGGGGCGTGGTATAACATATAATATATTGTATTATATGGTTACCAGGCCAAATGTAATAGTGATCTATTTGTGTTATTTGCATTCTAAAGTATATTACTTAGACTAAAAATAACTTTAAAAACGTATTGCATATAGATTGTAGGCGGATTGGATTTAGTCTGACTCAATTCTACTCTGTCAAGTTGCAATCTCATTATTGATACATAATACTGTAAGGAAATTTTTATTATTATCATTAAAAAGTCCCTAATTGATGTTTTGATTCACAAACCTGTAAATTTAATTATACCGTCTAGATCTACAAGCATCTAGATGTATTTATTCTAGTTCATACGTTGCAGACATATTGCAGATATGTTGCAGACATCATTTTCCCTCAACTAGACTGCCATAAGTGAAATATTTGATAGTATGCATACCTTTGAAAGAATACCCAGCTAAATCCCTGACCTCAATCTCATTACATCAACATTATTTTTGTTTGAATTCTGCTAAATTGCCACATGACACTGTTACTTAGAGATCTAAACACTAGATGGCAGTATGGTTCATACTTTAATTGATTACAAACGTACATTAAAACCTTGATTCATGTTTACAAATATATCCATATATACAAAGAGGTATTATAAATAATTAAGTTGCAAGCCTATACCGACACAACTTCAGTGTTCCATTTTTTTTGTTCATCATCTCAGCTTAACATACGACAGTCTAGTTTTGGAAGTGCGATGTTGCTGACATGTTGCAGATACGTTGCAGACGTGTTGCATACATGTTACGGACATGTTGCAGACATGTTTCAGTTATGTTGCAGACATGTTGCAAATAATTCATTAAGAGCATTCCCCTACTCCCCTGAAATTATATTTATACTATTATCCTCGGAGATATTTTATTAATTGTTCAAACAAATGTATTTCTAGGAGTAAATTGATTTTATTTTCTTAATTAATTAGATGTTCATTAATTAATTAATTTTTAAAATTATTTCTGCTTATTTTAAAACTGCTTCTTATTTTTGATGATACAGATTTATTTCAATAAGTCATTAAAAAAAAAGGCAAAAAATGATCTGACCGCTTTTCAGCAGATCACTCGTTCGCAGTTGATGTCAGCCGCATGAGAACGACTCATTTCTCAGACTCGTTATCATGTAAAATGGCATGCGGAACAAGCTATCAGCATTTGTCTTTTCTCCCTCATTTAATCTGGGCCTCTTCGAGAACCGCATTAGCAGATCCCATCCTACAGCCTCTTCCTTGACCCACCACGATGTAGTTCCCGTCGTTGAATACTCAGTACAGACAGGGAGTTCTTGTGAGGTGTCACATAAATTTCAAAGTGCTGTTGAATTGCAATCAATATTATTTATTATATATTATAATTTTAAAAGATTTTTTTTTTTTTGCTTTTTCCGCAACACATACTTATTTATATAAATACATTTCCAACTACTTAAATTTTTCATAATCATTTAAATACTTCACCTTTTAAACAGTAATGTAACAATAAATTTTGAATTTCTTGCAATTACAAATCTACAAACATAAAAAAGTTTTTTTTTTTCAGAAACAGTAAAACTTTCAAACAGTGAGCTCTGGCGTCATGAAATTTGCACAGATTTTTCTATCTGGATTTTCTAGATCAACGCAACTGTTTTCAGTGTCATCATTTCTATCATGTGCTATGGAGCTTTGAAATATCCATAACTGTTAAAAACTGGACGAGGCCCAATACTGTTTTGAAAAAATAATTTAATTGTTCCATTACTTCAATATTAAATGCATTTTGAAACCTTGTATTGTTAAACAAACCTATTTACGTTTATAAATTACTTATATTTTAAATGTACCTTACCTAGAGAAGATTTGTTGAACCCATTTAGTATTGAAAAATAAATAATTTTAATGTTGTTTAATTAATTTAACTTAGTTGTTGAGATTAATATTGTCAATTTTTTTTTCTCTTTTCACCATAAGTTTCTTTACAGTATTTCTAGGTCATTTAGTTCAGTATCATCAAAAATATAATAATTATTTTTCATTAACTATCTAACCATCATGCTGTTTAATAGCTGGGGCAGGCAGAGATGACTGACCGCCAAACAACTCGGTCTGGGCACACACTTCTTGTTTGATTCATATTCATACATACTCTTCTTACATTCACACTCGTGTCGTATTCTCCTTACACTCCTTTCTCGTTCATTCGCTCTACGTGCCCAAACCATCTAAGCATCCCTTTCGTAAATTTAACTTATTATGGTCACATCGGCCTTGCATTTTTTGTGAATCTCAACATTTTTCACACGGTCCTACATGGTTTTATGAAAAATTCGCCTCAGAGATCTCATTTCTATATCATTCAGTCTATTTTCATCCTTCCTCTGCAAGTTCCATGCCTCAGTGCCATACACCAAGGTTGGTAGCACTTCATTGTGGATTACTAGCTTCACTTCTTTGGACAAGTTTTTATTAGAGCCAACTGCATTCGGTCTTCTGTTAATGGAGTTTCCTGCACTCACCATTCTTTCAATATCCCTCTGCCATAATTTTCATAGTTAACTATTATCCTTAGCTTTCATTTTTAAATATTACGCATAGTAAATGTTTTATTCTTATAATTGACCAATGAGCTTTTTTTTCTATTCCAAGTTTTGTTTTTAATGTTTAATATAATAATACAAAATATTTTTCGCAATAAACTATGTAATAGGTAAAAGCGGGTTTCCTGCGAATGTTTTTTCGAAACATTACACAAAAAACTATACACCAAAACATGTGTTTTTATGCACATTCCGTCTCCCGCTAAAATGTTTTCCTATGATTAAAAACAAAACATTTTGTGTATACGTCAAGATGAGTTCTAGAATATTGTTTTGAATGTACTACATATTTTTATAGGTTGGAGTAAAATATCATTGTTTTATTTACTGTTTGAATAAAAAAAATAATATTAATATCAAATGTGTTTATCACAATGTGTCCTAAAGTTCTGAATATGAGGGCTGTAATGTGTATATGCTGAGGGGAACGTTTTCCATCGGCGACGGAAAGCAAAAACGTTGTGTTTACACACACAAATGTGTACGGTAACGCCCCAATGTTTTCTGTTTTTGTGTAAATGTTTTCAAAAAACATTCGCAGGAAACCCGCCTTAACGCAGCCAGAGTTGACACGAACATAGTACTCACACAGATGCATTGCTTGCATAAAACATGTTTCAATCTTGTTATTCAACTTCGGAAAGAAAATTATATTAGTGAATTTAAAAAAAGTTAATTTTAAATTAAATGAAAAGAACACACTGTCAAACTTTTTGAATAAATGTAAAAAATTTTCAAATTTTCAAATAAGGAACTCCAGTGAGAAATATTATGGCTTAAAAAATATGTGTTCATGTAATAGATCAACAAACTCCGATTCTGACTATTATTTGTTTATTATATACATATAATTAAGCATAGAATTCATACATAAATTGTTATTTAAAAGTGAACGAAACGTCATCTCATTAAAACGCCCTATTTGGTTGGTACCATTGAATTGACGTCACTCGACTGCTTGTGCATAAAATCTTTCTCTATGACCGTGTGATGCCTGTGTAACGTCATGCGACCCCCAGCCACTTACCGCTCGGATTCTGGCATTTTCATAGGCTTTAAAAAATCTAACTTTGAGAATTAATTTAACTATTTTAATTAACACTAGTACTTGAGTAAAAAAAATTAAAACAATGGACTGGAGTTCCTTATTCCATCAATGTTTAGTCCAGATGCATTTGGGTGACTTTTGTCACAGCAACAGTTTCATCACTGTTTAAAAATCCATTGCAGTACATGGAGTACGCATGTGGCAACGTAACATAAGGGTAACTTTTTATGGATTTTGAAACAGTGATGAAACTGTTGCCGTGACACAAGTCACCCGTGTGCGCCTGGCCTTGCGCTTGTCCCCTTTTCACTAAAAACAATAAGTTGGTGTAAGCAAGACAGAAAGCTGTTTCTTAGTGATATTCTGCAAGGAAATCATTGTCGGAAGTGTATACATACATAGATGTGCAGTTGTGCACCAATACACACAATCCTAAGTGTATTTTGTTTGGGTCAACTCTAATTGCGCTACCTTTATCTATGGATAACTTATAGTTTTGTAGTTTGTGATCTCATTTGGGTTTATCAGACACTACCTAAAATTGTAGAATAACTTTCAATCCTCTGATTATTGTCGGGTTTGTTACGTTTTCCAATCTTTAAAGAACAATTGTAATGGAAGGTGCTCGGAAGAATTAGAATATCCTTTCAGCACCTGTACACATCAAAATTAATCACACGAGAATAGGTCAGTTTTTACGATTCGTTACAACTCAACAGCTCAGCTGTAGATTTTTTTTTCGGCTACTGTGTTTCCTCCCTCCTGTATCAAAGGTCTCTTTAGGACATAGGTTTTCTAATTTTTTTCAACTTTTTAGGTGTACCTACATTATTTAAAATAAAAACTCAATTTTTTTTTGAGTCATATTATATTTTACCCATTTTGGTGCAGTTGAACACTTCTAAATATTTTAAACATTTTTCAATTCATTTTTATCACCACCCTCGATTCACCCTTTGATTTTAAAGTATTGCTTAATTATAATATATTTTAAATAAGTAATAATTTTATGTCAGTAATATTTAAACGATATTTAAAGAAAAAAAATCTCCTTTAAAACGCATTTTATTTGTCTTAGGTACCGACTGAATGTATTTTTTCTTTCTTACAATATTATATTATTTTCTTGTGCTTAACTTGAAATTTGACAGTGCCAAACTAATTAGTAGGAACAAGCGGCCAAAAATTAAAGTATCCTAAAATTTATGTTACATATTATTCAACGCAAATTTCACACGACAATTTCAACTTGCATTCTTTATTGTAAGGAAAAGTCAATTTTTGTATAGCTTTTCAGGCCACGTATTAAAGGTATAGGCCAAAGTTCAATGTAGAAGTAGGCTAGATGATTTCAAAATCTTTAAAAAATTATGGTTTTAAAAATAGAGGTATATAAATAGAGTTGTCGAGCCCATATATGCGTGATATCAAACCGTGGTGAGGAGACTAACGAAACCGAGCGTGCTGCCCTTTGTGACAGTTGCCTGTAAGCACTGTGTTTTTACGAACGCGTTCAGTTACTCACCGTTTTCATATATCGTGAACTGCCGACGGTCGTCAATCGTCAATCGTCAATCGTCAATCTAACTACGGCTACAACTGGCTCCAGTCGAGCGGAGTCATTTCGGGCACCTAGTTTCATATCTAATTATATACATCTACGGTTTCAAACCAAAATATTATATGATTTCAAGAAAATATAAGCGTCAATTATTTTTCAAATTTCACTAAAAATTGTTTTTCTTTATCATGTAATATTATGTAAATATCTACACCTGCTTGTAATATGATAGTTAATTTTTTTTTAAATTGTGTTTTAAGCATTTCACGTGGAGGCTATGAACCCCAACAATAACTATCTTAATTTATTTCAATTCATCCTAATTATACATACTTACTTTTCACATATATTACGGCCCTGGGTCTAAGTATCCATTTTTTAATGCGCATTACCATGAACATTATACGCATATTTTGACAGTTCTCACATAAAATAAATAGTAACGCGTGTTAAAAGATAGAGTTTTGTCCCTTGTACCAACACCTTCTATATAAAATCCTAGATGCTAAACCAAGATGGCTGCCAATGTAAAATGGCGGATGTTTACTTATTCGCTCAAGTTCTTATCTCTAATAACTAATAACATAGCAGTCAAATATGGAAGTTTTGAAAAAAAAAATTATGTATTGGTAAAAATAAAACATAGAAAACAACATCCAAGTATGTATATGAATGCGAATAAGATTCCTACGAATCTGTCATCAAAGGTGTTGTCAGCCTCTAGGTATTTATACAGGAAGATGTTGTCTGTACACATTAGTCTGAATTTTTAAGACATGAATGTAAAACACAAGATGATAGAACGAAATGCCTGAAATATTCCACTAATGTGAAAAAAGCCTCGACATCAATATTATGGAAGTATTTTTCTTGCCAGGTTGCGAAAAAATTGGTAAAAAATAAAATTCGATAATTTGTTTTCTTTTCTTGTGAAATTCGTTTCATCGTTTATTGTAATGTTACCAATATTGATTTAGGTATATCAGTTTTAAAATGTGTATTATATTGTTTCTATTTCATTCCCTTTTTGTTTATCTTGTTTTAGTTTAAGTGTAAAGAAAAAAAAACGTACTTATTAATGAAATATCATTATTTATTAATGATAATGCATAATATTATTAATTAAATTAAGAATCCTCAATATACTTTATAAAATTTTGTTATTTAGAAAAAAATATATTTGTGTAAATATTGTTGAAAACAGATTTTAATCGATTTCAGTAAAACTGATCTAAAATATCAAAATTATTTTACTGTTTATTTTTAAATCAATTGTATAAATAATATGAGTTTTTTTATTTTTTACAGCATTTAAAAAAATAAAAATTACCCTTTTTATGAAATGTTTTGATTTAAAAAAAAATTATGGTTATTTCAAGTAAATTATATTTATTGTGAAATTTTATATTATTATTATACATTTGATTAAAAGTAAGGGATTATTTTTATTGTGTGAAGTATAATACAAGTACCAAATCTGTAATGAAATAGTCTGTATGTAAAAGTTAGTAGCAATGACTGTTTATAAAACAATATAATGTTGTATTGTTTAAACACTTTAAGTTTTGCCTCATATTATATTGTTACTATGGAAATAAAACGTTTTAATTCCTTGCAAAACAGTTTTTTTTATCTGATTTGTGAAGGTCAATAAACTGTAACAAATACACGCACAGTACCGCAAGAACTACGATGACACCGCACCAAGTTCAAGAAGCAAGTTGATGTGGTGTGTAAATAGCCATATCTAATATTGAGCTTAATACCCTGATAAAAAAATAACAAATTAAGAATGAAGATTCTCTATCTGGCGCAACTGCAATAAATTGGTCAAATATAATGAAAACTTCCACTAACCTGATCAGCGATCTCGTCTGCCAGTCTAGAAGGTCCACTTCTCAAGGTTTGGTCGATTTTTTCCTGATTTTGTCCTGACCGCCGATCTTTTCACACATATGCAAAAAGGGCACGTCACTGCGTCACTGCCCTCTGTTGGGCATTCAGAGAACACTAACTCGATTAGGGCAGATTCCAATGCACAGAGCCAGACATATTACATTGCTTCCCAGAGAGAGAATATGTAATGAAATGTTGTTTATAAAAAGATATAGATATGAATCTAAAATATTAAATGAGAATATAATCTACATAAATAATAAATATGGTGCTCAACCACAAGTTGCCTCAATATGCTGATGTGTTGAATTCGCTGGGTTGATGACCACCGGTGGTCAATATCCAATCGACGCAGCAGTCGAGTTCAACAGAGAAAATTTATTTTGGGATAATCTCTATCACTGCTGACATAAGTGCAGAGTTCAACATAGGCCAACCTCACGAGCTCACGATCCACAGTCTGACTCCTACAGATGTACGGGTTGTTTCATTTTTGCAATTCATAAAATTGTACCAAAATTAGTATCTGTGGAGTGTCGATACTCCAACCATCCAGGAGGCAAGGGGTGGGGAGATACGCGGCATGGGACTGTACTCCGTGATGAACCTTGTTCCGGTTAACATTATATGTATTATATCATTATAATATATGCAATATGGCTTTAAAAATATATATTCATATAGATCAGCAAACGCCGATTCTGAATATACAACTTTCATTATATATAATTATAAATCGTTATTTAAAAGCGAATAAAAACTCATCTCAACAAAACTCCTTGTTATCTTGGTACCATTGCATTTGGAACATCTGACGTCACGTGCGCATTCTGTTTTCAGATTAGTATGGACATTTGTATTTTTCGATTTTGTTTTGTATTTTAAATATGTATTTTTTTAGTTTTGGTGCAATTTATACTTAATTTGAGTGACTTTAAGTTCTATAATTGTTCAATATAAAAAAAAAAACTATTATTAAGTGCGAGAGAGACGTCGGAGAGTTATTATTTATTAATTCAAAATAATGATAGTATTATTACGCCATACGATAAACATAATGTTTTTAAATAGAAAAATATTTATTAAATATTTTATAAATTTACATAGGCTTAGTATTTATCAAAATCTAATCAGAAATATTACTTTTTCTGACCGTCCCATTGTATGTTTTACAAAATATTTAAAATACGAATATGATTTTTACAGTGGAGAAAATTATTTTTAATCCTTTATCGTTGCGTTTTTGTAAATAAACATAACCAAAGATTTGTAATCCGCATTACAAAAAAAAAAAACATTAAAGTTACGTAGTGTTCATAAAAAAATTAAACCACACACTGTTCTTTTTTTTTAATTTATCTTATCGACAAGTTACAGAAAAACCTTCTCAGCATTTTTTAAGGATATTCACCTTTTTAAATGTTTTTATAAAACATGCGTAGAACGCTCAGAAATGTGTAATATTTCTGATTATATTTTGATAAATGCTAAGCCCATAAAAAAATGTTATATTTTTCTCTTTAAAAGCACCATGTTTTTCGTATTGCACAATAATATTATCATTATTTTTAATTAATAAATAATAACTCTCCGACATCCCTCTCCCCGTTAATGATAGAAATTAGAGTATTCATAAACAAACCAATTATCAATACGGATATTATTATAATATTAATCCTCAATACTATTATTATTCCTTGAGTTAAAGTTTCTAAAAAGGTACATAATTTTCTTACTTATGTTTAGTTATGGTTTACTATGAATAGAATATAAAATTATCTATGGTAAAGCTCATCCTTGTTTTGACATTTGACTTTCTAACCTCAAAATTGATCAAAACCAACCACCCATAGATTTGGAGCGTTTTGGTGAGCTTTGAAAAATTAAAACTTTCAAAATTATTTTAACTCTCAAAACTAATTTTAGAAAAAAAAAAACGAAATATACTGGTATTTAAGCTGGAACGTGGCTATTGACAAAAAAAAATTGGACTGGATTTCCTTATTGAGAATCAAAATATATTTTATTTTAAACAGAACCCTATCAATTCAGGCACATAAAATTTTTAGATTATGAGAGTTAATGTTGTCAGAATTAACTCGCATATGTAAAAAAAACTGCCATAAAGCAGAAATCCGTTTTTTTTATGTATATCTGAGGCAGCCAAAACTGTTGAATAGGTAGCTCTGACGGCATGGAAATTACACAGTTTTTTTTTTAAACAATTTTTAAGTCAACATAACTAAATGGTTTATTGAAGGAAGCAATCACTTTGTGGCTTGACATTATAATTTAAAAGAAAAATGTTTTTGTTTTAAGCCACTTTATTTTATTTATATATATTTCTGCATTCGACCGGTTTCGGTTGGACTCAACCTTGGAATAAAATTTATATGTGTACATTTCTGAAGAAGGTTGAGTCGAACCGACACCGGTCGAATGCAGAAATATATATAAATAAAATAAAGTGGCTTAAAACTAAAATATTTTTCATTTAAATTATAACTAAATAGATTGGTATTTGCTTTCAGCGTTACCCTGGTGAATTCTGGATCGAAACGTTGCTTGACATGGCTTTAGCCATGTTTGGTATTAGTAGCCAGATACTTAACCAATGTTTCTCTTCACCAACTCCATTTCTTTCCAACTTCCTTCAGCCTCACAACATACCCCAAATGGGGATGGCATGTTCCCACTGGCTCCTGTTTGGTATTATTTTTTAAATATAAATATATTGTCTATTTAAATTGCTGTGAAACAGAAATCTGTTTGTTTTTCTGAAGCTGCCAAAACCGTTTAACCTTTGAGCTCTGAATTTTGAAAATTGCAATGATTTTTTTGTAGAATTTTTGGTCAGTGTAGCTAAATCGACAATTTGTTTGAAATGGCTTAGCCGTGTTCAGTGACTAAATTTAAATAGCCAGGTAGTTCCAAACTCTCCTCTTGCCCATCTCCTTCTCCTTCCCACTTCTTCCACCCTCAAAATATCCCCCTTATCGGGGATGACATAGCCCCAGTGGCTCCAGGCGGTTGGGAAGGAATTAATACTTTTTGAATCTGTAGAAAATTATTAAAAAAAAACTGCATAGTTAACGGAGGTATATAAGGTGTCCGGAAACTAGTGGTACACGGGGGAAACTGGTGAATCTACATCGCATGTAGATCTCAAAAGATCACTATCTCATAGAGAACTCAAAAAAAATATGGATCAGCTCGTATAAAAAGACCATAAACAACTAATAGTCACCCGTTGGGACCGAATACTTTTAATTTTACCACAACTTTTCGAATTACTTCGTAAACGACGTCACATGTCATGTAGATTTACTGGTTTCCTGATTGTGCCATGATTTTCCGGACACCGTGCATATGTAAGTAAATTAAAAGAAAATTGCAGTAGAACAATTTATTCATATTCATGAGCTAATTGCTTGGCCACCTAATTAAACATTGCTAAAAAAACCTTTTTTAATAAATAGTATTACATATTTGTATCACGGTATTTTTTTATTTACATTTTCTAAATTTAAAATATCAGATTTTGGAAATGATGATCACTACACAGAACACTTTCTAAAAATTGTCTAATTAAATCAGTACCTAAATAAAAATAATATACGTAATATAATTTTCTTATCAAAATAACTGAAAGATTTTTAAGTAAAATTGCTCGTTGATTATGTTTGATCACAGTCATCGTAAATAAATAATTAATACAAGAAGTAAAGATTAAAATTAATCGAGTACAAAATCAATAACACTGTTCACTATAGCACCTAAATTAATTATTGTACAACTTAACCTATAAAATTGGTAAACACTTAATACTGAAAGATAAGCATTAAACATAGAAGATTTTGTTCTGAAACAAATACGTTTCTAATTTTGAAACTGTCAATTCATGGTGGAATTCCATATTAAAATGAATTTCTTTTGATTAAAAAACCTTTGTAACTTTTTCCACTTATTTATTTTCGACCGGACCGGTTTCACCCTATCACGGGCATCGTCAGACTGGCACAATGAATATTAAATCTATGGTATATATAGAGCATCGATGTCGGGAGTGAGTCCCCCTGCTTTCTAATATTGTTTTTATTTATGACTTGAAATTTGTTTTATTGCTGACGGTACTGTTTACTATAATGTTTGAAAAAAGTTACAAAGGTTTTTTAATTGAAAAAAAAAACATTTTAAATAATTTATTGTTGTTCTTCAATATTCATAATGGTTATTAATTAATTATACTGCTATTGTAAAAGCTTTTTATAATAATACTTTTCTATTGAATGGTTCATTGATATGTTTTCTTCATTCTTCTATTTGATATTCTTATAGAAACCTGAAAACTAAACCAATTATTGACACGGAAGTCTTTGAGGTATGAATATATGTGTAGGCGAATCATCAAAATACCCTGATAAAATAGGGAAACCAATGTGGAATGTCCATCGAATTGCCAAAAATCAGGAAATTGTACTGATGTTAATTGTAATTGACGGCCTCTATGGTCGAGGGGTAAGGCTCTCGACTACGAATCTGAAGGTCGCGGGTTGAAATCCTGGCGTGCGCAAGTAAATTTTATTTAATTAATTTGTGTTTCCCTTTTTCCCACCTTCCTCTCCCCCTTCTCCTTCACCTCCCCAATACCTTCAGCCTCACAACATACCCCAATTGGGAATGTCATAGTCTCACTGGCTCCAGAAGGTTGGGAGCAGTTTGGGACTCTTGTGCGGTATTCATATAAAAAAAAAAAATAAAAAAAAAGTGTTGTTTCACAGTTAATTAATTCAAAAATAATATAAAGTATATTTGCGCACGTTGCAGAGTGGAAGATACTCTCAGTATCGCCCTGGTGAAAAACCACCATTCAGAATTGAAACGTTGCTTGAAATGGCTTTTAGCCGTGTTTGGTGACCAGATCTGAATAGCCAGGTATTTCCTCACCTTCCCCTTCCCCGCCCCAATACCTTCAGCCTCACAACATTTCCCAATTGATGATGCCATAGTCTCACTGGCTCCAGACGGTTGGGAGCAGTTGGGACTCTTGTGCGGTATTCATGTAGAAAAAAAAAAGATGTGAAAGAAGAAAACTCAAATATCCCACTATATGTAATCCGGGGGAAGATTAGTGGAAGACATGGTAGGTGAAGATTTCCTAGGGGACTGGTACAAGTGCAGTTCTGATGCTACGCATATTCATTATTAAAATATAAGACTATTGTGTGTATAAAATATAATAGTGGTATATCAATATAATATATGTATCCAAATAGTCTGCATTTTGCGTTTAGTTAATAAATACATATAATACTTGAGTCTTATCCGTAGATAATTGATTAATGACTGTATTTAACTAATTAAAACTTATGCAATTCTTGATGGGAATGTCTCGTGTGTTCCGCATCATGCTTCTTGATCACCAATGGCTTCAAACGACTTCGAATTTTCACCAATCTCTTGCTCACTTTGTGTGACACATCTTCGTTGAGATCTGGCATTGATTTGCTCGTATGCTCATTTGGTTCATCAGTTAATCGTGCGATATTCCTAGATTTTCTGTAATACCTTGGCATACTGTAGTCAAACTCTGTAAATATGACGTCTGGAGTCTTTGCGATACTTTGTAAACTGGTTTGTGCCTTGTACGCTGGAATGTCTGGTGTTTCAGCAAAGAATTTCGGCAATGCTCCCTTAATAACTGGAGTGTCCGGGATTCTACTGATCAATGAGTGTTCTCCACTTGGGTGAGGATCAAGATCTAAAGAAGATATAGTAAAAACTTCTTCAGTCTGGGGTTTGTTTGGGTCGTCTGGATCTACCAGGTCTGGAACCGAAAGGAATGAAGCGCTCCTCTCCGGTAGTCTTGCGAGTATATTTCTTATATTCTTTGCACTATCCACTCTTCTTATTAAGTCTTGTCTAGAGTTACTCCTCGTGAAGCTTTTGACACTGTCTGATCTTGGTAGATGCAAAGCACTCTTTGCCCTTGGTAACAAGTGTTTTGTGTCTGCTATTCTTGTTGTTAGGCTCTTTGTGCTGTCTTCCCTCAACACTACATTTCGTGTAGGGCTTGTTATTGTCTCTGGTACACTGACTATTGATTCAGGGGTGTCTGTTTGTATGACTTTTTCTTCAATTTTCATTGGAGAAGGCTGAATTTCTTCATCATCAAAGTGCTTCATTTTGATTCCTTCGTCTGGTGTTTCTGGAGATTTAGGTTTATCCTCATCCTCTTCTTCGTCGATCTGATATAATTCATCTTGGAACATGATTTCGAAATCTGAAAATGGTTTCTCTTCTATCTTATCTTCTTCTTCTTCTTCTTCCTCGAACTCTTCTTCTTTGCGCTTAACTTCATCTTTGAAAGACACCACCTTCCCGATGTGACCGTGTTTGTAGTCATTTGGTTTGTTGTTATTTTCAATGATGGCATCTTCTATCTCCAACTTTTTGAACTCCGGATCATCTTTGAAGATCATGGATTTTGAAAATACCTGAAAACAACAATTATATGTTATCACAAATCTTTGCCAAACAACACTATTTCAACAAGTACAAAGAAGCATAACACGGGTAATTTTCCAAAACTTAAACAAAATTACTATATAATCCTTTAAAAAATCAATCCCAAACAATCAGCCGCCATTTTCAAATCTGCTGTCTGCGTCTGCACCGGCCTGTCACCCGTCTCTGTTCCACACATTGCATGTTCAATACTGTTTCTTTATTACAATTTTTTTTCATAGTCTCCATAAAACAGTTGTACACCAATATATTACAGAAATTACAGATGTAAAATGTATTACAGTAAAGAGAAATGGTAAAAAATATACATAGACAAGTATAGACAAATAGTACAAGTAAGTAAACATTTGCATAATAATGACTTATCAATCATGCAAGAAGTAAAAGGTTGATAGGAAAAGTATAAAAAGTATTGGGCGGTTTTACAACTATTTTGTGTCATGGGTCAAAAGATTGTAGCTAAAATATCTGTAAGTGAGATTGAAAATGTCAACGGTCAATGCAGCGTCGTTGAGCAGCTGAGTCGCTCTGCTAATTGTAATTGGCGTGATCTGGTAAGCAGAAGTTCTCGCTTTCAGAGCATAAAAGAGTGTATGGGTTCTCTTATGAGTATACTTGTTAGGAATATATAAATTTACCTCTTTCAACATAGGTGGACTATCACATTATCTCAATCAAAATATGTCTTATATTGTTTTCTAACCTGGTACAAATGCGGTGCCAAAATAGGCACCTCGACAAGCACTTCCCTGTGCCTGTCCTGGTAGTCATACTGCAGGTGGTTATTGTTATTGCCCACGGGCTGCCTGGTCACAGGACGCCCCAGGCCATCCTCGAGGCTAGCCCCCCCGTTGTGGAGGCCTTGAGGACCTGGGCCGGGGCGCTCATGGCCGTGCTCACTCTCCCACTCCTTGTAGTCGTACTCAGCTATGGTCTCATCCCAGCAGAAGCGCTCCTCGCAGCAGTTCCAGTACCAGGACTCCAGGCATCTGGAAATGTTAACGATTTAAAATTTAAAAGATGGATATCGTTATAGGCTCTGGCTTCCTCGTTTGTGAACCGCGTTTGGCAGCGTGGAAATTTTTGGAACAGTAAAAATTTTAACATTGCAGAAGGTAATATTAACAAATCTCAAAAGAAATATGAAAGAGGAAAAGACACAGAAAATAAATAATATTGTTATATGATAGGCTTAGTGACAACATTAAAACTATAGATACGCTAAATTTATTTTAAAAAATGGTCAAAAAGTCTATGTTAGCTGAGAGTGGTGATTTTGCTTTATCCATGTTATCCATTATGTTGTAATCAATGTTGAAACTATGTATGCTCGATATTATCATTATTGTTTACTTATTATTACTTACTTATTACTACTTATTACTATTTACTTATATATTTTTTTTTACATACATATTTTTATTTACATGCTACTATTACGTATTTTTTTATTTACGTAGTATTATTTACCTATTTTTATTTTTATTTACATATTATGATTAACCTATTTTTATTTTAATAATTATGTACTTATTACTATTTACATAATTTTATTTACTTATTATTATTTATTTGTTTTTATTATTATCTACTTATTACTATTTACTTATTAATATTTACTTAATATTTAATGTGTATTATTATATGCTTATTACTATTTACTGATCATTATTTACTTACTATTATTATGTAATTATTATTATCTGATCTTTATTATTTATTTACTATTGTCTACTTATTAATATTTACTATTTTTTATTCACGTATTATTGTTTGCTAATTGAAATTTACTGATTATTATTAAATTGTAAAGCCGCTCATCTCAACACAGGATTGTCCTAGTGAGATGGGTGGCTAATGTTTTTTGTTTTCATAATTAAATTTAAGAATAAATAAATAAATAAAAAAGAATCAGTTGTATCTAGGAATCGAATCCACTGAGCTAATGAGACATTATTTTTACTTCATATTTATCGATATCATTCCTTAATTTTAAAACTTTCCAATATTATCCTGAATTAATTCACATATTTTTTATTGCTATCTTTTTGTATGATTGCAAAGTTCTACCCGAATATATTTGCAATCTAGATAGTGTCTCGGATAAACCTATCAGATTTTTATTTATATGAGGCATCTTATTAGAATTATAGAAAATATTTGTTAGAAAATGGCGTAAAACTGTTTTGGCACAGCAATATGTACAGACTTGAAGAAGCAGAAGGTTTCCGTAAGAGGTTTCAGGAACTTCATTTAGCAATGTATAATAAATCGTTCATTTGTACCAACTTATCACAAGCGTAATCAGTAAAGTAATTCAGCGTATAATACAGTTCAATAATTAACATCTGTAATGGACATGCATAAAACTGGTTCCTTTTGAAGCAGGAGCAGCACAGCAATTGGCAGTACCTTTTCATTGACTCCATGATTGAAATGAATTGCATTTAATTACCATGGCCAGCATAGACGAAGAACATTAAAAGTACTTACGTAATCTTGACTCGTATGATGTTTTGAATTAATTTCAAAAACTACCGAGATATTTATAACCACGTTTGTCTTTCTTTTTAAAATGATTGAAAACATAACGTTATCAGAGTTTTTTATACATTAGCTCCACACAGGAGGCCCTGAGGAAAAAATTTCGTCAGGGCCTATGTCACCTTTATCGAATCGAACCCAGGACCTGTCTTGGCGGAACTAGCGCTTTAACCTCTGAGCTAATCAGACCTTATTACGTTCCATCGTTTTTATCAACCCTCATTTTAAGAATTACCAATATCATCTTCAATTAATTCCCATATTCTGTCTGATATCTTTTTTGAATGATTGCAAGGTTCTACCCATTTTCTGTTCCATATATCATTTGAGATTTGTTAATATTATTCAATTAACTATTCCAATAAAATGAATATGGTTATTTCTTTTAATTACAGAGGTTTACATTATATTGAGACTACCTGAAGTACCCGGCGTTGCCCGGGGTCATGTACGGTTTGGAGGAAAATTTCGATGATGTATTAACCCTACCCTTACCTCTACCCCTACCTTTACTTCTACGCACTAATTTTCCTCTTATTTTGAACATCAAGTGTGCAAAATTTCATTAAAAATTCCAACATTCCAATTTAAGGGGTAGGTTAGGGGGATGGGGATAGTTTTCTTAATCTTATGTACATATTATTTTATAGGTCAAGTGTGCAAAATTTTATCAGGCTCGGAATTAAACTGTAGATTTGTATAAAAAACAAACACACCCGGCCTGCGTGCGTCATTCTTCTGTATATAACACATATTTACTTTTTTTTCTGTTACTGTGTATTTTTAACTTTGGTGCAGTTTTTTTTAATTTTTCTCTTATCAAGTGTAACTTAACTTTTGTCATAGCTTTTCAAGTGTAACTTAACTTTTTTAAAATGTAATTTAACTTTTGTGCATGTTTTCTATTTTTTGTTTTTCTCATGCGATTTTAAAAATGATGTATCTGTATGTTAAAACCCTCTGGGCGTGTAAATAATAAAATAATAAAATAAACAATAGAAGATGTATCGTTGTGAGTTACTAGTCTGTTAAAGATGTTATTACCCGTAACAATCAGTTTGATCTTTAAATTATTATGGCTGCACATGATCTAAAGGCAAATTGTTTAGCAGGGGTGTAGCAATAAACTATAGTCCCGGGCAAGTCTATCAACCGGGCGTTAATAATGTGAAACATTATAAGTGTGGTAGTTACTCTCAGGATCGAAACGTTGCTTGAAATGGCATAAGCCGTGTTTGGCGACCAGATCTGAATAGGCAGGTGCTTTCCAACCTTCCTCTCCCCATCTTCTTCCCCTCCCCACCCCCTTCAACCTCACAACATTCCCTAATTGGGGATGCCATAG
The DNA here is from genome assembly GCA_022606495.2 of Halesus radiatus. Classification (NCBI taxonomy): domain Eukaryota; kingdom Metazoa; phylum Arthropoda; class Insecta; order Trichoptera; family Limnephilidae; genus Halesus; species Halesus radiatus. The sequence goes on along the minus strand of JAHDVE020004409.1, from coordinate 61,515 downwards.
TCCCGTTGACTCCAGATAGTTGGGAGCAGTTGGGACTCTTGTGTGGTATTCAAATATATATTTTTTTTGTCTCTCTAAAACATGCATATTTTGTACTTATTCTTTTTTGTTGTTGTGTATTTTGGCGTAGTTAGTGGATATTTTGGTATTTTTGCAGTGTATATTAATCCGATGTCTAGTTTACAGGGTATATATAGCTTAGCAATAAAATTTAGACATTTAATAAAGTGGAATTTTTTTTTTCATTACTATGGCACCACAAAACCATTCAATTTATTTATTTATTCATTCATTAACGCCCCAAAGGGCTTTTACATATTTTAACATTAAAATGATTATGTGTGCAGATCTTAAAAAAAAAATAACATGATGCATAGTTGGTGTATAAGTGTAACATATTTATAATATATATGAAGGTATAATAATGTATAAGTGCATGCCACAGAGAAGTTACAAAGGGAAAGGTTTTTAATTTGTAGATACTACTTTTTTTTAATAAAAATATTAATAGCCTGATCTACATGATACATAATACACAAGTGCATAATATAATACTCTTATAATATGAGTGCATGACATTGTGAAAAAAAATAATTGTGTTTTTATATTTGTTCTACACAAAAAAAAAATTCACATTCAAATTTGGTTTCTTAAATTTATACTTTTGATCTGTAAATTAGATATGGTTTTGTTTTGATTTAATATCTAATAAATGGGTATTTTGGTAGATGAAATACAAAACTTGCCTATCCAAGTAAAGCGTTATATAATTAAAAAAAAGTTTTAACGTAAAATTGTCTAGAATATGATGTAGAATCAACTCCTTTCAGAAATTACCACTAATTTCTGAAGACCGTTTCGTTAAAGTATAAAACATGCATTTGGACCATTGTGCTTTTTAAAACTTACTTGAATTACCCTACGAGCCTTCTTGATGTTGTCAGTTAATACCTTTTGAACAATCGCAGCCCCCTTAATTTTTATATACTTTTATATGTCAGACTGTAGATGTATTGGATTGACCCTCATATCATAGAATGATCTGAGGATTAACCAGTGCCAGCATAAGACCAGAGGGGGGTAAAGTTGAAATTTAATGCACTTCGGTATATAATATGCGATAATAATTATTATGTTCACACTTTGGTACATGGATTGAACAATTAATAATATAATTTTTGATATAATAGGACAAGGTTAATGCTAGAGGACGTAATACGAGTGGACTGGTGACAATGTTGACGTAAGTGCCAAGCAAACCACAGTTCAGTTAGATGGTTGAATAACAATAATTATTATGTTCGCACTTAGGTTTACGGATTGAACAAATAATAATATTATTTCTGTTATAATAGGACAGGGTTAATGCTAGAAGACATTATAAGGGGGGACTAGTGACATTCCTGACGTAAGTGCCAAACAAACGACAGTTCAGTGAGATAGTCCAAGAACAATAATTATTATGTTCACACTTAGGTATATGGATTGAACAATTATTAATATTATTTCTGTTATAATAGGACAAGATTAATGCTAGAAGACTTTATACGAGTGGACTGGTGACAATATTGACGTAAGTGCCAAACAAACATCAGTTCAGTGAGATATTCCAAAAACAATAATTATTATGTACACACTTAGGTATATGGATTGAACAATTATTAATATTATTTCTGTTGTAATAAGACAAGATTAATGCTAGAAGACATTATACGAGTGGACTGGTGACAATCCTGAGGTAAGTGCCAAGCAAACCACAGTTCAAGAAGTGAGATGGTCAAAGAACAATAATTATTTCAACGAGACCCGACCACATTATAATTAGGGGAGTTTAGATTGTATCAAATACTTTTTTTTAAATTTAGTATTTATTTTTTCGTTATTCATTTACAATATTTACATTATTGATTTATCAATTAATTATGATTAATCGAAAAGGTCAGCTCTATGTGGATGCTAAATTAAAAATCAATAATTCCCAACAAAATGTATTATTTTGTTTTGTGTTTTTCATAGAACTCCATGAAATTTTAATTAATTCTTATTTAAAGTAAATCAAATATAAAAATGTCATTATTAAATTCTGCAAGTGTCTTGCAATAAGTCGTCTTAATGTGACCTAACCACAGTTTGAAACTGGCTTTGAAATCTGTATTTAATTGATAAACACCGTAAACACCGTTTCCTTGTACAGGTACGTTACCTGACAATGCCGAAACAGTTGCCACAATAATAACGAACTAAAAGATACTCGCAGAAATTGACAATAACATTATTAAATTTGTACTCCAAACCAATAACAATAGTACAAGGTATTGATTTATGAGAAGTGAGAGTTTACAACCGAAACAATATAATAACAATATGATTGACAATTAAGTAAAAAAAAAATCGTACATTATCGGACAACAACGGGTAGAGAAGAATCAGAAAAATCTCTACGTTTTAACACCACATTTTTCTTTGTTTAAAAACCGTTACTTATGAAAAAAATATTTCTGTATAAGTAGGTAAATGCCATATTTATATTAATGTTAATATGAAAATTATCATTAAAAATGTTTCTAAAAATAAGTAACACTTCAATAAAAATACCTGTCTTTAAAATCTACATTCATTTCTAAAATAATCATTTTATAACCATTAAATTAATAAACGATGATTAAAATATCAGTTAAAAATATGGGTGGATGACATGGAATCTTAGGGTGGTTTTATTGGGAAAATGCCATTGTTATTTTTTAAAGTAATTCATTTCTGCATTTTATGCGTTTGTGTTTGCACTGAACGTAAGAATCCTTGACGCCAGACAGGCCAATGTAAGTATAAATTATTTATAAAATAATAAGAATAACTTTCTTCAAAAGATTTCTGGTCACTTTGTGGCATCATGGGAGCAGTTGGGAGCAGTTGGGACTCTTGTGAGGTATTCATATAAAAAATAAAAAAATCATTATTAATAAATTAATAAGAATAATATTTTTTGTTTACACTTTTTTTTTTTAAATATATAAACATAAACATGTTTCGAAAGCAAAGCTTTCCCTATCATGATAAACAGTATACTAATATCATATTATTATACTATTGATGGAAGAAATTTGTAAGTATGAACATTGTTCCAGACACTTCGGTGTCCTGTACATAGAATGTAGTATAGGGTACTGGTCAAGTCGTTGCAGTAGGCGTAATGTCCAGGGCGTCGGGCTCGCTCCGGTTCTCCAAATACTGTTCCTTTGCAAGGGGAAACAATCTCGATTTTTTGTAAATTTTGAGAACTGTTGTGGTCGGGTATCCAGAGATGAGAAGAGGCGGAGGTCCAAGGGGAAGCGAAGTCAAATGCATTTGTAGGTCCCAGTAGAAGAGGTAGCGTTGGTTTGAGTGAAGAAGTGAGAGTGCCTTGGTATTTCGATTTTTTTTTTGATTTGATTGGTATACAGAGTTCCTAAATTAAACGTTTTCTAAGTCTAGCATAATTAAAAATGGTTATCTGATGATTCATTGCTTTTGAATTTTTATTGTTGGTGGTGAGTGGATGAATTGAAACTTAATAACTGTACTGCAATTTTAGGGGCAGGATTTTACTCCTTGCGGAGGATTGATTTAAGTTTCTTGTATTTAAATATTTCGTTCTCACTACTGTATTTAGCGAGAGTGTTTATTGGTGGGTTTTCATGAGCGGCTAGACCGGCAAAAACTTTTCAGAATGTGCTACTGTGAGATCCTTTATCAGAGGAATGTTTGTGTCATTGTGTAGTGTTAACCACGATCCACTTAGGAGCATTCAATGCTAATCGAATGGCTTTGTTTTGCAGGGTTTGTAGTTTTTAAATGTGTTGGTGAGCTGCGTATCCCCAAATGGGAGCAGCATAAGAAAAGCCCGTCCTTATGGTCGTCTTGGATTATGGAGTGCCTTGGTATGGACGGTGTGCCCGTATTTATACCCCTGGGCGCTAAGCCGGGCGCGATGTTGCTTACGAGTAATTTTTAGTGCGTCCCTAACTCGCCTGAGGCGAGTGTTTTGTGAGCTCGTGGCATGCGCTGTGTAATTATCAGAAAATCGTTACACTTTACATGATATTGGTCGTCTCGTGTACTTCCTCTCAGCCCAAACTGTCTCTCTCTAGCATCTTTATTTATTTTGTTATTGTGCACACAAGAAACAATATGGGGTCCCAGGGCCAGTTACAATCAGGGAACTCTTCCGTATAATTCTTATATCTAAATATATATTTTATTTTATTACCTTTTAATACTAAGAGGGGTTCGGTCTGTGTTCTTGTGTTATTTATTATTTTATTTTATCGGTCGAACTCCGTTAAACTTAACCTAAACATTATATAAAACAGTTATCCCAAGGCCTCGGGGTCGATTAAAACCCGAGGTGCTCGGATTGGTCCGACGCCCAGCCAATCGAAGACACCCAGGGCCTTACCAGGCGGGGGGGAAATGAGGACCGGGGTTAATGTCCTCCTTTTGACGGCCTCCATGGACGAGGGGTAAGGCTCTCGATTACGAATCCGAAGGTCGCGGGTTCAAATCCCGGCGTGCGCAAGTAAATTTTATTTAATTAACTTGTGCTGTTTCACAATTAATTCATTTAAAAATAATATATAGTATGTTTGCCCACGTTCCAGAGTGGAAGATACTCTCAGTATCACCCTGGTGAAAGACCACCATTCAGAATTGAAACGTTGCTTGAAATGGCTTTTAACCGTGTTTGGTGACCAGATCTGAATAGCCAGGCATTTCCCCACCTTCCTCTTCCTCTCCCCAATATCTTCAGCCTCATAACATTCCCCAATTGGGGATGCCATAGTCTCACTAGTTCCAGACGGTTGGGAGCAGCTGGGACTCTTGTGCGGTATTCATGTAAAAAAAAAAAAAGTCTAGTAGGGCTTCGTAAATATTGAGCGGAGGGGAATCTATTGAATCTATATCTCTGGTTTAGTCATAACATTTAGGGAGCTGGTGGTGAGAGGGGTGCGGGAAGTGTATAAAAATGTTTGATCAATTTAACCAGAAGTTAGGAAAAATTTAGCGTAATTAGAGCGCGCGGACACGCCCTCGACATACTTCTATCGGTTTACCTCTTCAGCGGAGCTTTGGAATGTATCAATGTTTCGAATGTTCCGATTATCCCAGTGTTTTGAAAATCCGAACAATCAAACCGCAAGGAAAATTTTGCAATCTAATCTATACAAATCAACACATTTCAATATTTATCATCATACATCACAATATAAACGATATACCTACTAACTGGCACATTGGTAAACAGATAATTATGCCAATAAATACTAGATATGGCATAAAATACATATTCTAACAGGGTCAGTCCACAGCCTCGGGAGCCGTGAGGTGAGTTGATCAACCTTCTCTCTTGCCTCTGCTCTTTGGATTGAACCAAATTATCAATAGTAAACCACAATCATGTGATAATGATGGGTTGTACGCGGTATATATTGATATTTGCTCGTGTCATATTTATAACACACTGGGAAACAATAAAATCGGGCACCATTTCAATTTTCATATAAAAATTTCCGCAAACATCCCGTATGTTTAATATTTACGTCCAAAAACGCTTACAAGATGCGCCATTCGTGTGACAACATCTAAGGCCGGATTGTTTTATCTGGTGATCCGATAATTCAACACATGAAGCGATCTAAAGTCATTAAAAGAACGACAAAAAAATCTACCTTGAAAATCTAATGTATACTAATCGAATTAAAAAAAAAAATCTAACTAACCTACCATCACGCCGTTTCTCCGCAGGGGTAGACAGAGAGCATACACTTCTTGCTTCATTCACATTCATACATGGTCTCATATATTCTCTTTTATCATTCCGACTTCTGACATGGCCCGACTCAAGTAATGATTCGCTCATCGTGCCATGTTTTGCTTGGGCGTCCCCACCTTCTTCCATTCTCAATCGTGTCATATATTCTCCTTACACTCCTTTCTTCGATCATTTGCTCTACATGCCCAAACGGTCTAAGCGTCCCTTTCTTGATCTTACTCATTATGCTTACATCAGTCTTGCATTCTTTACGAATCTCAACATTTTTAACACGACCATACACGGATTTATCACACATTCGCCTCAGAGATCTCATTTCTACAACATTCACTTTACTTTCATCTTTCCTCTGCCAGTTCCATGCCTCACTGTTATACATCAGGGTTGATATCAGCACTCCATTGTGGACTGCTAGCTTCTAAAAAAGGTTAATTAGGTTAGGTTAGATTAGGTTTCAAGGCTATTTTTTTTGTACGTCTAATGACTTATATCACTTTTAAAAGGCGTGCCGATTTATATGTGTGTTGAATTGTCATGGAACCATTTTATTTGTAGCATAGCTAAAGCCGTAGTTAGCCAAACTTATGTTTAGCAAAAACTTTTACTCCGTTCTAACCTTTCAAACTATAAGTTCCAACGGTTTGAAATGTTTTGAGTTACTTTATATGATTTTCTGACTAAATATTAATTTGACTCAACGGTTAGGTAATCCCATATATATATACTTTTATTTTAATGAATTAGTTTTAAATATCGTCTTCCTCATTTCACCCTTAGACATTTTAATTCGCAATAATAAATAAGAAACGTATTTTATAATAACAATATGTGGATAATTCTAAAAACCTAAAATGGGGCATGATGAGGAGAGGAAACAAAAAAAGAATAAAAAAATATTTAAAAACATCTCTACCAAATGTAATATTTTTAAGAATAATTTTTTTTTAAATGCACCCGTCAACTTAAGGGCCAGCGTTCAAAAATGGTTCTAAACATCATTTTGCAGGTTGATAACTAAAGCACTACCACAAATGATTTATCTGTAAATTCCATATACCCGTTAGGAAAATGTTACATTAAATTCTATGAAATACATCACAAATTTTCTGAAAATAGATTCAATTTGAAAACCAGTGAAAGCAATTTTGAACATTTATGCGCGTCGTAGACTACCTCAAATAGCCTGCGAAAACCAATTAGAGGCAGTTAGCCTTCAATCTCCACTGCCCGCTCTTACTTCTCATCTACTCGCCTTCTTTTCTTCTGACCACCGCTTACCCTGGACTTCCATCGGACTACTAACTCTCACTGGACCCAGACCAAGCATCATCACAAGGACAAGGCCCGCAGAATTACAAAAGTCGTAAATAAGGGTCTTGTCGTTAGTACCGTTCCTCCTTGCAGAGGGAACGGTAGGTTGTGTTCTCCCAGCCCTCTCCGCAGATTGGGATCAGCTGCCCCTACAGTTCATTTGTGTTCCATTACGTCTGGTACAGTGATGTAAACAAAGTTATTGTTTTATTTTTTAAATTATAAGGTCACATCGCTAAGTTACCGCTTCATATGAAAATAAAAGATTACGGTTTGAGGATTATTGTCTTTTGAAACCTTATATACTCGTATGTTCCTAATTAGCCTCATAGTTTACCTGCAAAGTCTATTTTTTGAGTGCTGACCTTTAATTTCGACTGTTAAATTATTTGATCCCAACTAAGATAACATTATCCGCCTAGTCTAATTCTGGTAAAATTTATAAAAAAAGGACAAATATATGCCCGCTTTTACTGCTCGTCTGTGTACTTTTATTCTACGTAAGATAAATGATTCTAGAGTGATAAAATCTCCCAAATTACAGCCGAATATAATGCGCTCGTATGTAGTTGGCGAATGACATAACATATTTTAGAAAGTAAATAAGTTTTCGACAAGAAAATGATTAATTATTGACATTACTGTGAACTCTTAATGCTAGAATGAAGGCTTTCATAGGTCGGTAAATTATAACATAACAAAAATTGATTTATCGAAATATGCTCTGGGCAAGAATAATTATGTTAATGTCTCTTTTACGGACTTGGTATTTTTCTTTACTTCGCCGTATTAGTTTAGTGTAAAATGTGGTCCATCATTAGTGTTTCGATGTCGATTAATTGGAATTTTGTTGTTTAATTAAAGACTATAAACCACTTTCGAGCAAAAAGTTTCGGATAAGTATATAATATTTATTCGAACACCAACTTTTGTATGTAAAGTCTCTTTCAAATCTTTTCCATACAAAATAATGTTAATCATTAAAATAAGGTCAGGGAACCTCACCGTTTGGGGGACATGCACCCTGAAATTAGGGGTGCATTTTCACATGATTAACAGTATTAACACCTTCGGGATTAAGTAAAAAAATATTGGATTGTACCTAATACCGTTTAAAGGTGAGGTTTATTTGTTTATTTCTATAAATGTTGGTTCCACACTCAGATCATAGAATATAAAGAGATATACTTAATTTTTAATTATTAATTATTTTTATTGAGATTTAAAAGCCTCATTGTAATATTTAATCATTGAAGAAAATAATATAAACATAACCTAAATGAAAGATGAAACCGGACAAAAGGACAGAAACTAAAAAGATTTCAGTCGCATTTCAGTGTGACCATAAAAATAGCTTCATAATATGCGATTAAAAATGGAAAATAATATTCATAAATCTTGAATTTGAGATATGATATCGATGAAGATGACATAAATTGAACTGGTCTCATTAGCTAAGTCGGTTGAGCGTTGCCCCGGATAGGCAGAGGACCTGGTTCCGGGTCCCAGATGCGACTGAAATCTTTTTAGTTTCTGTCCTTTTGTCCTGTTTCATCTTTCATTTAGGTTATGTTAATATTATTTTCTTCAATGATTGGATATACTTAACTTATTGTTCCCCTTTGGTATTCTAGTGGTGTAAACGCCACCAAACAACAAAACCAGTCGAGTTCCATATTGGCATTTACGCCACCTACTGCGACGGACTCATAAAAGTTGTTCTATCTCACTTTGTATTACGGTTAGATATATGATTTAATCTTAATTAGAAAGAGAGAAAATCATGATTTTTTGCATTTTATATTCGATGATCTGAGTTTTCATAGTACAATATTACACGCTATTTGCGATCATTCTTATGTGTTTTGATTATTGTTTACGTTGTGTTTTTTTTCTGTTTTTGTATTTCTTTTTTTCTCTTCGACTAATACAAGCGCAAATCCATTTCTTTTTTGTAAATATGCATATACCCAAGCACGTTTTTTTCTTGGTAGTTTTTTTTATTACTTAACAAAACTTAAACTAAGAATCTAAAACCCATTTTATATATAATACAATATGTTAATTAGACATAAAATAGGTTTTTAGGTTCATAGTTTGGGGTTTTTCCCAAAAAAAAAACCTAACTTAAAAGCCATAAAAGAACTTGAAACTTTACCAAGCTTCAAATGAATTAAAAATACATGATTTTGCTTCTCTGGTGACTGAAATAGTTATTCCCCATTGTAATTAAACTAATAAAAAGTATTTTTCATTTATTTTGCGCGTAGTAAGAAACACGTGCTGAAACTTTTTGCATTTCACTTAATGGTTGTTTATTCAGTTCGGCACAATTCAAACTAATCAGTTGTTTCAAAAATACAGAACGTGGTTCGGAGGACATTTTTTGTGACAGTTCACTCGTCACTTCTTACTCGCAGTTCCAGTAGCTCCGTGTGACTCTCTAGCGGGTAGAAGAACTAGCGATCAGTCACCGCGGAAATCGTCGAAATCGCTTTGTGCACTATCACCATCGACCAAATTTAGATGGGTATCACAAACAAAAGTACGTAAATTAAAAAAGATGAGCAACTCACGATTGGCAACACTTGCACATTCTTGCAGGGATCTTCTCTCCTCCGCATCCAGTCTCATCTCCGCAGCCTGTGCTGGATCGCCGCCTTCTTCTCGAGTCACTTCGGGACTCGCGAGTATTTCAATAGTCAGCAGATTTTCATTAAAACTGTCATCTCATCTTCCTGGAAAAGACGTGAAAAATTCGAGATTATAAAAAATATCATATTGAAATTTTATTATAATAATCAGTGGCGTGCATTGCTATATGACCAAAGGTAGGTATCGTTTAGTTTTTGGTGGTTTTTTCTATTAAAATTTTTAAAAATTTTCAAAATTTACATAAAAATATTTATTTTATATTTTCATTTCATTACCGACAACCCGGGCGTTTATTGGTATATAAGTTGATAAGGACACGTGTACTTTACCCGTCTCAAGACGATGTCTGTTCTGAGACGGGTAAAAATGAAAATATATGCGCAATTGATACCCTACGGCGTATTAAGTAGTGGTGGGGAATACTCAAAAACTCTGAAAAAAATGTTGATTCATCTTTATCTCCATAGATGGCGACAGCACAAAAAAGCATTTTTTCATGCTAGTCTTTAACCTACCGGTAATGTAGGAAACTAAAATGTCCCACAAAAATAAATTGAGGAAGTCAAATGTATTGCCATAAGGCAGGTTGCAAGTAAAAATAATGCATTTGTCAAAAAGAAACAATTTTTATATGTAGAATGATCGTGACATAAAATAACACTAATTTATGGAAAAATACTTTTTGATCAAAAATTTGTTATTATTTCTTTTTTTGTTTTTTTTTTTATTAGGGCAGGAACAGTTTTTCAGTCTTTATGCATGCCACTGATAGTAATATATTATACTCGTACATCAAATGTCACGAGCTATGAAAAAAAACTCAGACTAATGGGGACTATAATTTTATCAAATAAATGTAAATGATGAAAAAGATAGATGTGTTGCGATGAGACATCGATTAGCCATAAAATGTAGCGCATCAATCGTTTTATTTAAATATCTATCAGGAAGGAAAGAAAACTTATAGATTTTTCACATTCATACTTACCCCTGTCATGAGACATGGGCAGGTCATTTACAAAAGTTAAGCTTCATAACCTCCCATTCTCATCTTTGTGGGGTAAATGAAACAGCTTGATTATTTAACAATAGGTATACCACCCGGTTTCACCACCAATTCAACACATTTTAATTAAGAATATGGAACAAAGTCTGATGCAATTTTTTAAAGAAATTACCAAAGATCCATAGCTGATGATGGAATTAGGTTTACAAGCTAAAAATAGTTGCGTTATCTTCGAAATTACATTTGGAAAGAGCTGTTCGAATTTCGTGACGCCAGAGCTTACTGTTCGAATATTTTTGTTGCCTAAAGACATCAGACAAACAGAATTTCTGCTTTTTTTTTCGTAATATATAATCACGTATGAATTGCAGGTATGATTAAATAAATTTAATCTGCAGTGAAATAAAATTACTTACAATACAAGACAAGATCAATTCAAGTAGGCACTCTTTACGCCTCAAAATAATAATCTTGCGTATAAAACCTGTCACTAAGCTTCTAAATCATGTTAAACACATAACGAAACACTCAAATATTTGCACAAGACTAAAGACACTCGCTCTTTGAGATATTTGAACAAAACCTTACAGTAACTCAGAATGCAAACAATAATATGGAAACGCAAGCAGACCGTGCGCTAATCAACTTGTACCGAGTTCCCAATTTGCACTAAGTCATCGTAAATTATCGCGGTTGCGCTTGTGTTTGGATCGTCTAATCTAAGTCACGCTGGTTATCAGGTGACTAGGGACTGATAATTGAGATGGTGGTATCTCTGTTTGTCACCTTATCTTCCTGTTTAGTTTGAGAAAGTGCCACGTGATGCAGGACGAAAACTCCAAAGAAACTACCTTTACGAAAACCGAAATTTTAATTACCCCTTGAAAATCTTAAGAAATTCCTCAAAAATGCTTTTGATTCAGAACTGAGTTTTCATTCTACCAGCGAAATCGAACGCAAATCCGTTTTCCGTTGGCATATTTTGTTTTCGATATCTAGGTAAATTTTCTCAGACATCACAACTATGGGCTGAACACTGATTTTTTTTTATATTTTCATATGAAGCGGTAACTCGGTGATGTGACATTATAATTTAAAAAATAAAATAATAACTTCGTTTACATCAGTTTTATTTATACTTTTGCCGACCGGGATTGCCGAATTATTGCCCGACGTTCTATGTAGGCAAAACGTAGCGTAATGCTAATATCCGGGTAAAAGAACACTTAAGATGTCTCAATAATATTGGGTTCTCGGAATTTGCCAACCACCTCTTAGAAACAGACCACACATTCAATAAAAATACAGGCACTAGTTTACTGCATAAAAATGAAATAGGCATTCGACTTGATAACTTAGAAGCGTTAGAAATAAGGAAAGCCAATAACACTAATAGTAGACTCATAAATAATCAAATAAACTTAAATAAAAGTCCAATTATTAACTTATTCCCAATAAACAAAGTACACACCCTTCCCTGTCAGGTACCTGCTGATCTCCCACCCTTGGCCCATCACTCGCCTGTTTTTATCAATCTATAACACATGTGTATCTCAGTTCATAGTTTAGTTGTATACTGTCCTGAAGAAACTACGGTATTAGCGAAACCCGGTCGGCAAAAGTATAAATAAATGTGATGTACAAAGTTATTGTTTTATTTTTTAAAGTGAAGTTTTTTGCTCATCTCTGGGAAAATCGTCAGTATTCATTAATTCGTTTTCATTGCCGGTAACCCTGGCGTTTTTATCTTATTTTTTCCACATACATGTACGTAACCCGCCTCACTAAACAATTACTGTTCTGAGGTAGGTAATATGTGATAAGATTGTTTTCTGGTAAGGTTTTTGTCACAAGGTTGTTTAATCAGATGACCGTGGAAAACTTTCTGGAGAAGTTATCAAAACGTTTTTAGCTGTCTGTCTATCTGGCATCTTCATCATTATTCTCGTCGCTACAATACCTGGAAAATTCGGACCGCCGTTTAGGAAATGGCTATACATCTGTCAACCTCTTCCTAATGTCCTCCAAGGCTATATGCCAAATGATATGGAATTTGCCTTTACGCCGTCCAGCCACCTGAGCTTATGCCTCCCAAAACTCCTTCGACCTGCAGGCTTATTATAAAGAATCCTCTTTCGTTGCGGGCTAACGTTCATCCTTGCTATATACATTTACGAAACTTGTTGTTCTCTAACTGGCATTTTATTAGTATTTTTACTTACATTTTTGTAAAAGTTACAAAACAAGTAAAACAAATATCATAAGACGTGAACTGTTTTTAAGTTGGGGTGGAAGTGGAAGATCAGCATTCCCATCAGGTTTTTTTTTTACTTCTATTCTGCGATTAACTACGAGTTATAACTGAACGGCCGACCTCACAATATACAGAATTTCATTTATTTTTTCCCATAAAACATTAATCTCACCAAAAACAGATAACTATTTGAAATTAACTATGTACATTAGATAAACACAAAGAGTAATATAAAACAAATCAATTTAATAATGGGCTCGTAACGAGACCTTGAGGCATACCTGATTATTCATTCAAAGTTCTGCTTCTTTTTTTCAGCTTCACAACGAGTTCAACAAAGCATGATTAATGCATATCTAAGTAGGAATAATTACGGGTTATGGAGAAAACGTACCGACTGAAATATCGACGATTTTTTTTTATGTCTAATAATAAATTGTCGATTCTTATCTTGAATCACCTGTTATTTTGGATTTTTTTCTCTATCCTGTGAATAATTTCAAAACACTCGTGTAATATTCGGACACTAGTCACTAGTTAGAAGTAAGTGGGTTTTTTTTACACCAATCGTAATCAATATTATGTATTATACGACTTACTATCCGGTTTTCACATCCGTTGAAATACCAGTTGGTTTGTAGTGCACGTTGCTTTTAATTTTCATTTATAAATGAGTGATGGCAACGCCAGTGGAACCTATGCATCTCACAATATTTGGGGAATATTGAAAGGCTGAAGAGAGTTAGAAAGGAGAAGAGAGGATCGGGTAGTACTTATCTATTAAGATATGATCACGAAGTACAAGAATAAACTTAGAGCCATCTATAAAAATGTACCTACACCATTATTGCCGGTGGTTAGAACGCTTCTCTACTAATCTGATGGGTCGCGTTCGAATCTCACAACGGGTGTAAACTTTATTTACGTATTTATTTTTAACACGAGTTACATTTTAACAGCATTTCATTTCAAGGCTGTAGTTTCTACTCGGCTACAATACTTGAATACTGAAAACTTTTTTCATATTACAATTTGAAAATATCGAACAGTATGTTGTCTCTCGTCTACAATAAATATTTCAAATATCCAGAGCTCATACTTATAAAAAAATATAAATATATTACGATGACCTAGAAATTTCACAGAGAAAATCTGATGTTTTTTATCACACACTAGATGATGTGTACCCAGCCTTGCTCGGGTACAATAATTGATTTGACAGCGAAAGTAACTATCTCCAAATAATGAAACATTCATTTGAATATTTTATTTCATTTCAAACGTTTATTTTTTTCAAAATATATCTAAATTATAAAGTTGTTAAGTAGGTACCTACTCGTGTTTTGTATTTTGAAAATATTCTACCCAAAAAACCTTCTTCTTTTGAATATGCAATCTGTGGCTAACCGGAGTGTCATATCTATGGGTTAACCTAAATAAAACATGGCGGGTTCAATGTTTTTCATACTAATTTTAAAACTTTATAGCAACAGTTTTACATATTGGATTTCATTCAAACTACTCTCTAAATCTTCCCGGCACTAATAAAAACAAGCTGCTATTTTCAGCGAAATCGGTCCAGTAATTTTCGAGAAAATCGAGGACAAAGAAACAAACAAACTTACATTGATTTTTATATACATAAGAGCATTCTTATCAGATTCCATACAAAACAAAAAAAAGCATCTTGTATACAATTAATTTTGAGAACGGTGTTAGAACGTGAACATGGGGTTATATGTCTTATATGTCGAATAATTCCAGATAACGTGACACCGAAAGTGGGAACGAAGTTTAAATATATAAATAAATCAAAATAACAATGAACTCGAGAATCTAATAGAGCATATAACAACAGTATATAAGATTCCGTAAGGTACAAAGATTGTGGTGATCTGGAAATATGGAAAGAATGCCACATGAAAAGATTAAGAAAATAATGAGCAAGTTTGTGCCCCAGTGGAAGCAACCTAGAAGCAGGTCGACGAAGAGGCGAATGGACTACGTGGGAGATGATTGGTGCAGAATAGAAAGGACTGAAAACTGATTGCAAATAGCTAGGGACTGCAGCCTGTTTGAAACATTTGCGGAAGAAACCAAATCCCACCCTGGGATGCAGCGATGATGATGAAAATAAAACTGTTTTAAAAAATAACGAGAATATTTCATGATAACGATATTAAATTCAATTATCTCAATCAACACGAGTATTTTATTCCAACAATATATTACAATATCAGATGGCTTTGTCGTATATATGACGTTAATATTGTATTTGAATGATTGCCTGTCTGCTATTGCTGATAACAAGGTGCATGTGACTGAGATGTATTTAATTTTTGTAATAAATTAACCGATGTGTTTACTTTGTTATCTTACAGGTATGTTAATCTGTGTATTCTTCTTACATATGAGTTTGTATATAATTATTCTGTACTTTGAAGTCAAATGTCGGATTTCCACGTTTTTATGTAAATTACGGCCTACCAACTTTTCAAATAATCAATCTGAAGGACCGATCAGCGAAGTGTTTTGTTGAGCAACGCTCTTTTCGCCTGTTTCCGAGCATTTTTGATCGTTGATCAAGCCCACCTACTTTCATAGACAATTAAATGATATCGAAGTAAAAAACTTTTAATGTAAAATTAACATAGATGAGTTAATAATGTATTTATTATGAATGCACATAATTTGTTCAAAAATAAACTAATACATAAACCAACATTTTAAACTTCACACACGTATGCGTTAAAGATATGTTTAAAATAAAGTGTTAGCTTGACTTTTGATAATGCCGCCAAAGTACATTGCTCGTTTCGTACATTTGACGTTTCTCCTTCGTGAAAAACAAGACAAAAGTATCTTATAACATATATAATAAGTAAAATAAGTTAGGTTCTCTTCGGTTTTATTTAAAACAAACAAAAAACAGATTTTTGACATTCTAAAACGGAAATAAATTGTTGTCATTCATTTTTTTTTATATGAATATCGCACAAGAGTCTCAACTGCTCCCAACCGTCTGGAACCAGTGAGACTATGGCATCCCCAATTGGGAAATGTTATAAGGCTGAAGATATTGGGGAGGTGAAGAGGAAGGTGGGGAAATGCCTGGCTATTCAGATCTGGTCACTAAACACGGCTAAAGGCCATTTCAAGCAACGTTTCAATTCTGAATGGTGGTCTTTCACCAGGGTGATACTGAGAGTATCTTCCACTCTGGAACGTGCGCAAATATACCATACATTATTTTTAGTTGTATTAATTGTAAAACAGCAAAAATTAATTAAATACAATTTACTTGCTCACGCTGGGATTTTTACCCGAGGGATTCGTAGGTGATAGCCATATCCCTCGACCACGGAGGCCGTCAAATTCAATATTTGCATCGCGAAAAATAGATCACGAACCAATAATTACATTTAAAATTTCGCTGACAATTTTGTCACCCTGTTGATATTTTTTATAACTAGTCATTTGTTAGCGGAACTTAATCCATAAAAATCTATTTCCTAAATTGATCGTAAAGTAGATCGAGAGTTTCGTTGGGAAGAGCGTATTTGTGCATTTGAACAATGTTGAGGCAAACTTTCAGCCCAATGATTGCTCAGTAGGATTGGGAATAATGACCGTTAGTTCAGCATGTTACAATTTTTCGTAGGAACTCAGCTCGAACTAATCAGAAGCGAGACGTTGTTGAAATTGATTTTTGCTATGCTATCACAGACACTGTTATTAAAAAACAAAAGCATTCGCCACTCTCGACCGGGACGAACCGCATCTCTTCATCTTGTTGGCTTACTCGTGTGATCAGATCTCAGATCTGCATAGCCGGGTAATTCACAACTTTCAATAGGGGAAGGGCACTTACTTCCCTAATTTTTGTTTTTTTAATCCATGACATCTCCAATCGGGATATTTCGTGTGTCTGAAGGGAGTGTCGAAGGGAAGGAGATGGGGAGACAACGGTTGTGAAGTATTTGGCTATTAAAATATGGTCACCAAACACGGCTAAACCCATTTCAAGCAAGGTTTCAGTTCTCGATGGTGATCTCAGTGGGTAATCTTTTTTCAAGGCAAGCACAGCTTTTCAAACTTTATGACTAAAATATAGATTAAAAAACACTTGCTCTACGTCAACTTAGTGAATTTAGGTCACCTTAAACGGACGGATGTCCTTACGGTGTGTGTAAGATAAGCCCAAGTACCATATTTTAACTAGTAACATTGAATATTTAAGTACTACGGTTGATAACCTAGACAAATAGTGTTTTTTTAGCAAGAATAAACAAGAAAAAGCAAGAAGAAGCAAGAAAGGGCAAGAAGAAGTAAGAAAAAGCAAGAAGAAGCAAAAAGAAACAAGACGAGTCAAGAATAGCCAAGAAGAAACAAAAGAGGCAAGAATAGCCCAGATGAGTCAAGAAGTGACAAGAAGATTCAAGAGAGTAAAATAGTTAAGAAAGAGCCAAGAAGAGCTAAGACTCAAACAAGAAGAGAAAAAGGAGATCGGAAGAGGCAAGACGATGGATACATAATAAAATGATAAATACTCCATCCTTTTATTCCTCTCTATCCTATATTCCAATATTGGATCAAGGTTGCCTGTATACCGGTCGATTAAACTCCAATCTCCTTCCCATCCACAGAGCACACGTTCCAAATCCTAACAAAACAGTCCCCCCTGGTGTATCGGTCGCACGGGAACAGAAGTACTCCTGGCTGGGGTGACACATTCGTATCGTATCGAATCGTTACGTAAAAAAATGCAAATAAATGCCTTGATTAAATAATACGGAATCATTATCACAGCTGTTTTTCAACGAGGCACCACGTTGGGCGCCATTCTAACAACCACCGATTTGATCGAAATAAAATCGTTCGTTTTTCAAATTTCGAACGGTAAATAATGTGACATCCGAGTTTTCATTCTAGGAAACAGATGTAGGTGCAGAAATAATTTTTCTCTTCGTTATAATATAATGAGAAGATTTTTTTTTACTTTTCCACGAAAACAAAGGTACCTACCACAGAGCACATATTACATAGAGATGCCCTAAAACGCAAGGGGAAGAAACTAAAAAAAGAAGGGGGAGGGTCGAGCTAGGCGTACCGCCAAGTAAAATAGCAAACAAGTAAAGGTATTTAGTTTCACTCTTTTTATAAATGTTTTGTAATTTACTTACCGTAGTCAAAATCACGCGAAACAAACGTGAACGGCAGTGAACCAAAGCTGGTGCCAAAATGGGGGTGTCACTTGACCTTTGCCTCCAGTCGTCGAAGCCCTACTTACGGGCGAAGACTCAAATAAGGCGCTAAACGTCACTTTGCGCGTTGCTAACGTCAGAAATATAACAAACTATTTATCTGTAAATTAAATTCGGGTAGTTAGGGAAATGTCTAAGGTTCCCAATGGCGAAAATTATTAAACTGAAATGTTTTTCATTCTATATGAAATATGTACCGCAATTTTAAGAAAAAACGCTCAAAGTGCCTTCACTGTTTTGTTAACTCCATGTATTTCAAACATTTTGAATAAACATCCTTGCATAATCTCAGAGTGAGGGAACAAAATGAGTTAATTGGGAACACTACAGAGCATCTAGATGTTTGCTGTAATTCATTCAAAGTTTGTGAATATGCGAGTATTTATTCTGTTACGCCGTAGAAAATCCTATGATAATAAATTACGCCACGCCGTGTTCAATATGTAGGAATGAATTTTACGGGGAATGATCGAGGAAGTCTATAAATTCTTACGTCAGTGGTACCTACTCGAAAATTGTCAATTTTGGTAAGCAGGATATACCAAATTTTACTATTTTCATCGGTAAACTCGCTAAATGGGCTAGGAATGGATAAAATAATATTTTTGAATTTGTTAACATGTTGCCGCAAACCAAATTTGAATCAATTTGACTTGGTAAAGTAATTAGTCATATTAAATTAGTCATACGAACAAAATAAGTACATTGATTATTTTTTTAAAGCATCCACCGATTTCCGTTATAGGATTAAATTATTAAAACATTTAATGAGCACTTGATAACACGTAATTAAAAAAACAATCATAAACAGTGTTGAAATACAATAGTACCTGCAGAGCGTAAATACCTACTCTCAGTATCGCTCTGGTGAAAGACAACCATTCAGAATCGAATGGTTGCTTGAAATTGTTTTATACGTGTTTGGTGATTAGATCTGAATAGCCGGGTACTTTTAAACCGTTTTTTTCCCATCTCCTTCCATTCCTCGCTCTCTTCAGTGTCACAGTATACCCCAATTGGGGATGCCGTAGTCCCACTGGTTCCGAACAGGTGAGAGCAGTTGGGACTCTTATGCGGTATTCAATTAATTAAACTTTTTTTAGTATTTGCGACATTCCTTATAACTCCATAGCTCTAGATGGGAATGATGTTGATTGCGTTGAGCTAGACGTTACAGAGAGACAAAGTTGTGCAAATTTTATAACGCTTTAGCTCACAATTTTTTCCTACTTCAGAATACTGAGATTTCTGATTTATGGTTTCAAACAGACTAAAAAATAAATGTTATCTAAATAGCCTTGTAAGTTAAAGTTTTTCACAAATCATTAGTTCATTTTTTTTATCTTATACTTTATAATTATCAATATACTGACCAACACTTCTTTGTGTCTTCATTACAAACACCTAGTAATATATATCGCACTTCCGTAACTACAATGACATAAGTCTAAAATAAGGTATTTTGAGTTACGTATGTACGCACTAAAATGCCAAATCTCAAATTATCACAACATAACAAGTATCTGAAACCATGGGTACGAAATGGCGGATTCCATTGCAAAGGAAGCCACTGTTCACGGTCCATTACGTGATATTCCTATTCCAGTTAGAGACTATTTCCTTATTCTAAAAAGTAAATACAAACTCCAATGGTCTTCTGAGTGGAAAATATCTTCTCTAACAAAAGGTTATCAGTACTCATTAATAGAACCTTTTATTCCTGTCAAGTCCTGGTCTCATAAATACACTTGATTGCCAAAAAAAAAATCCTCCATAATTCGAATGATACTACATTAAACTTCTTGTCTTAGTCATCTCGCCAGGTTCCACATAGTCAGCTCGCCTCACTGTGATTGTGGGTCAGAGGATACTCTGGATCATAATTTCTTTGAGTGTCCTATCAATGACCAATTTCCAAACTTTATGCATGAATTGGTAAAACTTAAAATTGAACTCCCTACCAGTATTCCCTGCCTTCTAAGTCTCAACCCCCTCAAATTAACAATTTATTAGCAAAATACATTTATAAATACGGCATTCAAATTTAAGTCATTGGGGATAAAAAACACATAAATTTATAAATTGTAAATTATTTGCTTCAATTTTATTTGCCCCTCTTTAAAGGTGACTAATTTTAAGAACAATTTGTACTATTAAAATCTAACTGATTAAACATGGCCAAGGTCGCCCTTAATGGGTGCAAGCCATAAAAAGAGATCTATAAAAATAACGCGAATTTCACTGAAAAATAACACAAATTTTCCAAAAAGATAACGTGAATTTTGTATGTTGTGAGACTGAAGGAATTGGGAGTGAAAGGAGATGAGGAAAGAGAAAGATTTTTACTTAGAACCATCATCTCGGTTTGACATATTTTGACTTATGGCAGTCTTTTTGTAAGAGTGCGATATTTTAAGTCTCGTCTATTATTGCCTGTTGATAATTGATTAGATTCGGAAAATAAAATAAAAACATTTATAATTTATATCGACATGATCTGCCGAACTACAATCATGTTCACAGGTGTTTATTTACGTCATTCGAGGTGATTCTGTGGTAATGTTACAAAAATTACATTACATGTTTTTTGAGCAAATTGAAAAATAATAACACAATTTTTCTACAGGTTATTATTATCTACTGGTTGTCATGGTTACCATTACAGCGAACATGGGTATCTACCTAGTTAGGCAGTTGAGAGCGTCGTTACAGTATCTACATATTGTGAATATATATTTCCAGGGTGATACTCTGAGTATCGCCCTGGTGAAAGACCACCAATCGAAATGTTTTTTTTTTTAAATTATGTGAGTACCCCCACAAAAGTCCTAAGTGCTCCCAACCTGCTGGAGCCAGTGAGATTATGAAATCCCCATTTTGGAGTATGTTGTGAGGCTGAAGGTAGTGGGGAAGGGAAGGAGATGGGGACGATGACGGTGGGGAAGTATCTGGCTATTTGGATCTGGTCATAAAACACGGCTAAAGCCATTTCAAGCAACGTTTTGATTCTCAATGGTGGTCTTTCACCAGGCGATTCTGAAAGTGTCTACCGCTGTGGAACGTGCCGCAAATATACCATATGTTATTATTAATTAATTCTGGATTCTTAGCTGAAGATAAACCACGGCGGCCGTCGCTGCTTGAAATAGCTGTTGCGGTGTATTGGTGACTAGATCTGGATATCCAGGTACTTTCCAAACTTCCTCTTTCCCGTCTCATTCCACTCCCCGCCCCACAGCCTCACAACATACCCTAAATCGGTATGCTTTAGTCCCACTGACTTCAGACGGTTGGACTCTTGTGCGGCATTTTTTTAAAAAGCGCGTTAAAATTTGCGCGAAACCGGGCAGAAAAATTGGTAGCTATGAACTTCTAACTTTTGATATTTCCGGCTTCCCTCCTATATATAGGTGCATAATACATCTTCATGTTTCAGAAACAAAGCTCCCCTCATCAGGATAAACAATATACTAAAAGTAATGACAAGTATAGACAAATATTTAGCAAATAGAACAAATTACAAACATAAACAAAAATTACCAATGAGTGATAAAAGTATAAGTAATTAATTAAAATTGTAAAAATAATTGTGAAAAAAAAAGTATTGTAAAAAATTAAATAAAAAAATTATAATAGAAATTAAAAAAGACATTAATATAAATAAAGAAAAATAAAATAATAATAGTTATTAGTATTAAAACTTACATTAATAATATGACAAATATAGATATTAATGAGACAATAAATTAAAAATATAACTATTTTAAAAAATATATTTGATTATTAATAATATTTAAAGGACTATTAACACTTTTTCTAATTCCAAAAATTTCAAATTAACGTTTATTTTGTATCATTTTACGAAATATCTTGGACCCTTGAATACTTCTCTCAAGATCTGATGTCCATACGCAATGTCATAAAATCTATATGTCGCGTTAGCGGTACTCGATCATAGTAAACGGTCAATATTCAATCAATATCAATTAAAGTCATGCCTTTGATATGGATATGTATAGAATCTGACGTCGGAGAGATGCATTGTTTATTATTTATTTATGTGACATCTCTTGGGCTCTATTCTTGAGTCTCTATCAAACATGTCTAATAAAATCAAAACATTACATGTTATGATAGAAAAATAAGAATATTAAGTATTTGTACTGTTGATTAGCTACGAAGGCTGACAAGACTCTGAAACTCAATAATGCAGTCTACTTCTTCAGACGGTGGAGGAGAGTTGGTGGAGGTCATAGTGGGATTCTGAGGTTATTCAGACAGTCGACGTCCAGCACAGATGTGCCATAGGGAAACTGATGAAGGGACATTCTTCTATGATGCGTTCTGTTGTTTTAATATGTCCACATTCACAGAGTTCGGAATCCTTTAGGCTCCATTGCACGCTAAGAATCCAGTGATGACTTTTTCATTCGACTTTCCCGGTAAACATGTTCTTTGCGTGTAGGAATTCAATAGAGCATCTTTTAAGAATCGAGCCTCAATATATTTATTTTTTTATTTTTGCGCGTATTTTTGAACGTGTAGATTGATTTTTGGCAAATTTAAAAAAAAAATTTAAATGTTTTTTTTTTTTTTGATAGTAAGCAGTGTCATGCAGTCCACAGAGGCTGAAAAGCTGTGCCCACCATAAGAAAATTCCGTCGAAATAATATTATTTTCCATGAATTTGATAAGGAACTTGTACGCTCATTTGCAATCAGGTAATGAAGTGGCCATTTTTAAATATTCATACCCACCCATTCAACTTGAAAAACAACACAGCCTACCCATGGTCATAGAGCAATCCACGCCACTGCTAGTAAGGTAGGGTAGGCAGTGCTTGTGTGACTTTATGGAATGCTCCAGTCACCAGGCACCCAATTGCAACCTCGGCGAACTTCAAAAAGAATTGGGCTACAGTACTGAGTAACTGTCAAAGCAATAATGTGAAATATGGGCGATAGCATTAATATTTTGACATGCTGGTGGGGGCTTGTGACGTCTCCGCCTGCGCAGTTAGTATTCATCAGTTGGTGTCATTAGACGCAGATATTGCTAAAACCGAGAAGATGGATAACTATAAATTGATTGAATTGGTCAGGGAATTCAGGTTACATAAAATAATTAATATAGCAATAGGATTATAAAATCCTCAAACATGTTGTGGTGCAAACGGTCGCTAATTCTCAGCTGAGAGTTCAGTTGACAGTCGTGTTCGCGTCTCTGCTGTGTCTGGGCTGTGCTGAAAGGTGTAATGTGAATACTCGCGTCTGTGCCGTTCCTGCACTGTACTGTTATGCACTGCGCGGTGCTGGTAGATGTGAATAGACATTTATTCAGCAAACTGACATTACTCTTCTGGAATCCTATCGAATTTTAATTACCTTGTTTTCCCCGATCCACAAAATTAATTTGGTGTCTTCGTTGTCCACTTCACCCAGCTAATGGCAATTAGCACCTAATTATTAAGTACTAAGATACTAAAGAAAACTACCATTCTAAGGTATATGTATCAACACTAGAAACAGCTCTATCTGAACGAGTTATTTATTTATGCAACAACCATGACACTCTTTCAATATTTATCGGTTTACATGTTTTTTTATCAATTTGCCAAGAAATTCCAACTCGCGATTAACTATTCTTGATAAATGTAGGAAATACGAAATGATCACTTTACGTTGTGCAATTCATACAACATCGAAGTGCATAGCTCCATAGAGTCCGTAGTAACATGTATGAAATACTCGGGTAAGTCCTCGTACATACTACTTGTGAAGCCTGGAAATGCTCTAAATAACGTTTAGCCTTAAGGCGATGCAACGGGAAGTAATGAAAATTATGTGTTTTTCCTTTGAAAAGTTGATGGCGTAGAAATATCATAGATGATTTAATTAAACATTGCAGATAGAACACACCTCGGTTTTTAGAAAATGGTCAAGAAAAGTGTAAGACCTAAAAATATTGCTTAAAGTGCAAAATCTCCTACTCATAAACCCCTTTTCCGATATTGTCGTATTGTTGCAAATTAAGTTTTTTTTTAGAATATGACCGAAAAAAATTTAAACATTTATGTCTGAAATTTACAAAATAAAATAAAACACGCATTTTGGTGACGCTTTTTTTGCATAGATCGAAACATGCGGTCGGTGTTAAGCGGGAATTTCAACCTTTTTGCCACTTGCATAAGGAGTGGATGATATAGTTTGAATTTTAGGAAGTGGATCCCTGTGGTAAGGGATGATCTCAGCGACAGAGCGGTAAGCTCTTTGGTTCCGGAGCCAATAGTCATGGGTACAAAACCCTACGTGATATAACGAAAACGGTAATAAATATAATAACGATACTTATTATGAAAAGTGGGTTATCATGGAGAGAAGCAATTTCTATGTTCTCATTGGTTCACCGGTTGCAGAGACCATTTTATCTCCCGGCCTGCAGGACCTACTTGCCAATGGTAATCCCGGTAGGGAGGAAAATCCGCCGGACTTGGAAAAGTGTTATATCTCTTCAAAACTATCTGTTGTGTACCCGGCCTTGCTCGGGATTTTTTTTGCGATAAAGTTATGAAGTTGTGAATTCTTGCTTGTCGTTTTGGTGCCATAATTGATTTGACAGCAAAAGTAATGCCTTGTGACGACTCTAAATAAAGAAACAAAGAAACATTAATTTGAAAAATTTATTCCATTCCAAGCATTTTTTTTTAAATATCTCTAAAATTATAAAGTTCTTATGTAGGTTGTGTTTTTCATTTTGAAAATATTCTACACAAACAAATCTTCTTCTTTTGAATATGTTATCTGTGGCCAACCAGAATGGTATATCTATGGACTAACCTCAATGCAACATAGCGGGTTCATTGTTTTTCATACTAATTTTAAAACGTTATAGCAACAGTTTTACATATTGGATTTCATTCAACCTCAACTCTCTAAAACTTCCCGGGTCTAATCTATCCGTGCTATTTTCTGCGAAATCGGTCTAGTAATTTCCGAGGAAATCGAGGACAGACAGACAAACATTCATTTTTATATATAGAGAAGATATGTATCTATTTACTATTTGCACTATTATTATTATAAGCCCCGATTTATAATATGTACCACTAATCGTAACCTTACGATCCTTGGCTACGAATCCGGAGATCGCGGGTTCAAAACCCGACGTGCGCAAGAAAATTTTATTCGATTAATTTGTGTTATTTCTCAACTTATTAATTTGAAAATATATATAGTATATTTGCAGCACGTTCCAGAGTTTCTACTTCATATAGATACTTTCAGTATCGCCCTGATAAAAGACCACCATTCAGAATCGAAACGTTGCTTGAAATGATTTAGCCGTATTTAGTGACCAGATCTGAATTGGCAGGTACTTCCCCGCTTTCCTTTTCCCCATCTCTTCCCCTCACCACTACCTTCAGCCTCACAACATACCCCGATAATGTGTAATGCCATAGTCTCACTGGCTCCAGACGGTTGGGAGCAGTTGGAACTCTTGTTCGGTACACACACTTAAAAAAATAAAAAAATGCCGCTTTAAAATTGCAGCTTTACAATTTTTTTAAAATAATACAATAATTCATTGTAAAAAAAAGGATTGATTCGTCTGAGATGGTTAAAGGCTCCTTTTAAAAAGCTTTTTTCAATTATTTTTTCCCACAGTTTTTAATATAAAGTAGAGCATAAATGATATACAATTTTTTTTTTATACATGCATTGTTGATATTAAATAACATGACATGGGAACACACATAGGCGCTGCCTGTATGGGGGTAATATGCGTAATTTAATTTAATAAGAGAACAAGAATATTCACTATTTAAAGTATTGTGACAAGAAAGTAGAATATTTAATGGAAATTTTAGAATTATACTATAAGTAAGCAGAATTTTTGTTTTTAATTAGTAAATGCTGAAGTTATAGTTAAAGTAGGCAGAATGAAATAACAAAGGTTTTATATAAGTAATGTTTCAATATTTTTATTTTATTTTTTATTTTTTTAAAAAGAAAGACAAATATTCCCTGGTTACGAATAACCTGAGAATATTTGAAAAACTCCTACTACCGTCACAGTAATCGGAAGGTGTTGCTTTTGTCGTAATGGAGGACTTCCGGAATTGAACTCACGACGCCTGGGTGAGACCCAAACGCGGTGCCAACTCAGCCACTGACCGGACATATCGAAATATCTAAATCATTCAGCCATAATTTTACTTCTTTGACGTAGAAAGATAATTTATTTGTTGTTTGAATTTATTTTGGTAAAGGGTTGAATGTACGAGGACCGATAGAACAGCTGTGTGTTTGCAGTAATTTGGTGTGCGATCGAGTAGAATAAAACACGCTATTTGTCCTTTTACTGATACGATTTTCGTTCTTTTTGATTTTTAAAAACATAAGGTTGGATGGAATAACTTAGATACTTCGTCGTTTAATATTTCATTTGAATCTATTCCTTGAACTGAATAAGATCCGAAGCACTTCGAGTCATGTGACACCGTTCAATTGTTGCCCGGGTCTTGTTTCGTCGCCAGAGACGCGGCTGTTGACGGAATGTCATCAAAATGTCAAATCATTCATTATCGACAGTATATGTGATGGTGTTTGACAGACAAGTGCTAGGAATAATAATATACGAAGGCCAAACACCGAATAATTCCAATTCGCCGTTTCATAATGGCCAATGAGATTCAATTATCTGTTTTCAAGAGCGCGGTGCAGAAACGACACATGTCAAAGAATTTTAATTTTAATTTGTTTTATTAATTTATATTCACGGTCCATAGGTCTCCTCATAAGGAGGAACATAGGGAGAAGTTACTTGGGTGCGGGTCCCTATATTACGGATTAAAACCCATTCAAATTCAGTATTATAAATAAATCAAAAAAACATTTATTTTATTTATTTATTTATTCTTAAATTTAAAAAAAAAACATTAGCCACTCATCTCACTAGGACAGTCCTGTGTTGAGATGAGCGGCTTCACAATTTTAGTGAAACGATATATATATTTTAAATAACACCAAAGTTATTCAAACTATAAACAACTATAAAATGTACCTTATTGTATGGGTTGATTTATCCAGAGAATGTTGAAGGAAGACATGTGTGGCGTCCCATCACCTCTAGGTACGTACTTAACTACCACATTCGATATAAAATGAACAAAATAAATAATACTATAGATGGTGTGTGTGATAAATTATAATTTTCGTAAAGACTTTATTAAAAAAATATTTTATACATCATTCGTGTTTTGAAAGCGCCGTATTTTTTTAAAAAGAGCGCCTTTTTAACGGCTAAAAAATACAGCTTAGCTCTGTGCATAGGTTATTGAAAGCGGACGGAGGAAAAGAAAACGGATTTATGCATTTTTTTAGATATATATTTTTTATTGTGTATGACAGACTGGGTTCATTTACTATACTAATTAAAATATATTTTTTGCATGTCTCTTGAAACCTTCAAGGTATGTGTTGAAAATATCAAGAGAGATGTTATTTAGCAGCACCATACCCCTTGTCATGCTGTGCAGAGCTTCTACCATGCGTATCATATCGTGGTGCCGCTCCTGACAGTAGTTGTGTGGTACAAACAGTTTCAGGAGGTATGGAGTGAATATAATGCCATAAAAAAATCTGTTCTTCGATTTCTTAAAGCTAAGCTTTTATTGTTTTATTTTTAATTATTTTAATTTACTGTTTTCTTTATTGCTGGTGGTTATTATAAACATGTCCCAGAACAAGTGAATTGAGGTGGTAAAAATTAAAGAAATCCCTTTTGCAAAAACGAAAAACAGATAATATTATCTTATTTATGGTAAAAGAAGATTAGTTGGTTTGTGGAATAAAAACATTCATTTTAACTGATTGTTTATGATAAAACGGCTGCTAATGGACTACCATATCCAGTTACTTGCTCTATTATTATTCTGCCACGATTAATATGAATATATGTTAGGTACATATTTTTTTTTATTTAATTAAATAAGATGTAATTTATAAATTAAATTGCAAAAAGAATTGCTTTAAAACAATTTAAAATAAGAAATATACACGATTTTCTTAATATCCTGAGAAAACATCTTTTTGTGGAAACGAAGTTAAGTCAGAACAGGGACGAATATATACTTAATGATTAGACATCGGATTTCTACATGCATTGTGCATATTTGTCCCTTTTTAGTCTTTAGTGCACATTCAAGTATTATTTGATCGTTACTGCATATTTGAGACTTTTTTCGTAATTATTTTTGAGTAACCGGTTCTTTCCTTCAGAAATAACCTCCCACCGTGAAATCCAACAGAAATTTTACTTTTTATAGTTTAATTTATGCATATATTTTGGATTTCTTAGTGCATATTTAAACATTGATCGCGTAAATTTTCATGCATATTGCCATTTTGATAGGGGATATTATCCAATATTCAATAATGATATATACATTGACAAACTGCCATACCTACTGGTTTATAACAAGAAGAATCAATAAAAATAAATAATTAACATAAAAAAAATAATAGAAGAAAGAAGACATATATAAAATGAATTAAGGAAATAAGAGGTTTCTCGTTCTTGCGTTGGGTTCCTCAATATTTTAAGAAGAAATCCTTCAAAGAGTAATGCATGGCCAAGTTTGTTATATCGAGAGCACTACTTCCATCTGTATGAAGGTGGTATTGTTGTAAAAAATAGTATAGTGCTGCCAACGATGGCATAGGATTGTTCTATCCGAGCATCTCCTCGAATAATATTATTATTTATTCAATAGATTTGTAATCACTTAATGGCGTCATTATTGATAAATTAATAAAAATATGTTTGTATACACCACTTTTTTAATTCTGCTGAAACTAATCTATTCACCTCACAGAATAGAAAATCTATTATCACAATTATTTTCTCGGTAAATCGGTTTTATAATAAATCATTTTAGGCATCATAATAATTTAAATTGGGTGGGGTGGGGTGGGGGTAAATAGAATCATATACATAAGTCATCACAATATATTGAAAATGGCTTTGAACGCCGAAACAGTTGTCACAATAATAAAATAAAAACTAAAATACTAATAACATTATTAAATTAAATTAATTTTAATTTTTTATTAATATTATATGGTGTTTCACGAATTAAAACCAAAAACAATTCATATACGAGTATCATATAATATCGTTTCATATTTAAAGAGTTAAGAGGAACGGCTGCCCTCCCTGTTTCATACATAACATACATATCTAGTACGTATGAGAAGTATTTTATTTATTTTTGTTTTAAATTAAGAAGATTTTTACATAATGATTTTTTTTTCATAATTCTAAAGTCAACTTAGAAAATTATTTGCGGGTTTACAGTATTTTTTTTTAATTATCATATTTGCTATATAAATATGATAATTTAAAAAAATAGACGCGTAAATCTTTTTTTTAGATCACTGTTAACCCCCAAATAATTGTTAAAGGTGGCTCTAAAATCGCAAAAAATCAATTCCTTTAATATTTATATTTCATAACGTAAAACAAAAATAAATAAATTACTTCAAATTCGTGGTAGATATTTACTATACTTTCTGATGGAAAAAAAAATCATTAGGTTTAGGTGAGTATTTTGGCCTCAAATCCAAAATTAAGTTTTGTATGAAACAGGCCGCGCAGCCGTTCCTCTTAATAATGACAGTTATGATCTTTAAAAGTGAACTGACGTGATTTTTCAGAAAAACGGCCATATGGAAATCATCAAATTATTGGTATTATTCGGTAAAACGAAGGTCAAAATACCCGTGACGTCACGAGGCATAATTCAGTACAATTCGCAAATCGAATGACAGTACCGCATGCATACTGCCGCCGTATTTTACGTACCGTGACATCATTCGCTTATCGGCCGGCTGGCCGGCGAGATCCTCCTAAAATTTGGACGGCTTCGACTTGTGTTTTCAATATTTGCTATTACACAATAATTCAAAAATATCTGTCCTCAGCATAACGTGAAATTTCTTTAAAAGTATTTTAGATTATTGATTCACGAATTATATACCATCTTGAATTAATTCGAGTCGCACAACCCCCTTGTTTGAAAACCACTGAATTACTTATTAAAATAACCGTTAAAAAATAATTATCGACATAATAATGACAAAATAATGCCACCAAAACTTCTACAACGTACGTTTTCCTAAATACGGACGTAAGTGGGTCAATCGGCATAAAAATTAAATAATAAATCTTTTTTTTATATAAGTACGACTTCAATGTAGTTTGGCCGACTAAGAAAAATTAAATGATCCGTTTATTAATTTTGTTCAATTAACTTATCAGACGGCCTTGCCTCTTGTATAAAACAAAGTATCAGTCTAGCACGTTGTCGATATTGCTAATTGTTTGCAAATGAAACATCCGATGCATTTTAAATTATTTGTTCTCTAAACAGCTGTGACCACAAATATGGTTATTTTTAGATTTTAAAAGTTCTGTACATCCGGCAAATGGTGGACGTCCTAAAAACATTCATATTGTTTTACTATATCGGAAAAACACTAATTATTTACACATTTAAGAAATTATATGTATGTACTTATCTTTCCTAAGTTGAAGCTTATTTTTATTTCTCTATTTAATTTATTTATATTTGTTTTCACTATACAGTTTCACTATATCTCTAAACATACATTATTTATATAATTTTGCATATTTAGAACATGTGATTCATGCTTCCGTAAACATAATTTTCCTTAGTTGAAACATCTTATATTTTTCTTTTATATATGTATCTATTTACACTATATATAAGGAACCACAAACACAACATTTGGACAAAAAAACTTCTCATACTATGGTACTAAACTTTACAACAAAAATCCCACTCTCCTTTAAAAATCACAACAAGCATAATAAATTTAAAAATCAAATAAAACACTGGATACGTTATATAGGTAGATCTGAAATAGAAAATATATTAACACCAAATACAGACTAACACCGAAACCACTCAGCTGCACTTAAAATACCTCACCCAAGATTTTTTTTTTCATAAATTTAATATAATGCAATTTAATATTTTGTAAATGAAATCCTCAGCACTGGAAATCCCAGTGAGGATGTCATTATTTATTATTTTGTTATGAAAAAGAAGATAATATAACATAATATATATATTTAAAAAAAATCTAAATGGTTTAGTCATTCTTACAATGAATCCTAGTGGTTCGTAGGCCCTGTGACAGGTGGAATTTACGTGTGATCGGAAAGACATTACGAAGTTCATTATTATTCCTAAATTCCTTACTTCTACGTCTTTTAATCGGACATCGCCCATGTTCGGTCAACACTCAATCAATAAATAATGCAAACCGATAAAAGAGACCGTACGAAAGAGGACGTGTCTCAAATTATTGTAGCCCTTTTCAGCAAAATGCTAATTTTACGACCGCACTCGCGGCTTGTTTGCGGAGAGGAATAATTTTAAAAAGTATTGGGGATATGAACCGATAAGTCGCGCATGGTGGGGGGCAGAGTAATTTAAGTTTTTTTTTTTTTAAAGTGCGGATTGATAAATGTAAATTATGTATCTAAGTATGTGGTGTAAAAAAACAAGTTAGGTAACGCGCAAAATGGGGTAAATGTGTTACTCCCTTCGGAATGGGAGTGTTAAATGAATAAAATATATTCACAAGGAAAATCACAAAATAAAATGAGGAAATATCTTGGAATCCAATTGGAGTTATTGATGTTTTAACAATTTAAGTTTTCTCAGAAGAATGACTGGGTTTTTACTACAATTTCGTCAGTAATTACAAAGTCATGACATATTGAGTCAGTAAATATAATTATTCGTATCGAGTGTAAACTAATTAATTCATTAACTGAATATGATTCATTACCTGAATTTAGAAAATTTTGCGATGTCTCATGTCACAAAATAGCTATAAAATTGCCCCCACGAATTTTTATACTTTACCCATCAACCTTTCACTTATTGCATGTTTGATACATCATCTTTAGGAGTATCAAATATTTTACTTGTAGATACTATTTGTTATTTCTAATACTCGTATTTATAATGTATCTTTATATCTGTAATATATTACTGTTTTATAGAGGCTACGAAAAGTGAATATTTCCTAAATAAAGTACACTGTTTCCAGTATCAAATGTTAAAAGTTTCTATTATAAAAACGTGTAAAGAGAAAAATCTAAAGAAAATCAGGAATATTACAAAACTTACTAGAAATGGAAATCAATTTATAACACCTAATTTTAAAACAACTCAAATACAAAACCATTATATTTATCAAACCACAAAAAATCACAATAACCTCCCCATTGAAATGCGCTGTATTAATCACCAATCAGAACAATTAAATAAAATTAAAATTTTCTTTAAAAAAAACTTACATCCGTAAATATTTCATACGAAATATTTTATAAATAGAAGCGAATTAAATATTATGCACCAGGCACCTACTAAATTAAGAATTGTGGCTCCCTTATCAGACACAAGAACTCCTCTTTTTGTGATAAGGTATACGCGACCGAGAATAAATACCCTTTAATTAAATATTTTGTAAAATACTTGTAATACAACTTACAAGAAATAAACATAATAAAACGTAATCCAATTTGTCAACTGACACATTTTATTGCGTAAATGTTCAAAAATATGCATGATGTTCCCTTCTTTCCCAAAACTCAGAATTAACCGATTAAACAGCCGGAATAACAAAAGAGTAAGTATGAAGTGATGTACGAAGTTGAATTAAGCAAGGAGTGTCTGCCGAGACAGAGTTGTGTAGCGATCTATCCTCTCTGGCAACGCTTGCGAGAAAACGATGTGATTGTTAGTTAGTTAGTTAACATACAAAAGGAATATGAACAAATATTTAAACAATTATTTTTATAAACAATAATTATTAGCCTGAAACACTCATCCAAATTGAAAAAAAAAAAAAAACCTTTCCGAGCAAAGATAAATGTCGCCGACAGGACTCGAACCTGTAATTATTGAATGGGACACTAGTATATATTGATTAACTTGGCGGGTTTGCGATAAGCCGACGTAGCTCAACGGTAGAGCATCTGACCGGACATCAGAAGGTTGCAGGTTCGAGTCCTGTCGGCGACATTTATCTTTGCTCGGAAAGGTTTTTTTCAATTTGGATGAGTGTTTCAGGCTAATAATTATTGTTTATAAAAATAATTGTTACCCTTTGCGCTATGCACAAAAATCTTGTCTTAAGTTTTTAAGAACTTTAGCTTATCAATTAATAAATATTTAAACTCTTATGCATTTGAAATAGTTAAAAGTTTTTTTCAGAAACAACAAGTAAACAACATTATATTTTACATAGTCGGTTGACAGTTCGTATACAGTAAAGTTATTTATTTCCTGTGGATGGAACCTATTTATTATTTTCAAATAAAATGTATTATTTCTAATTCCTTCCTGTTACATCGTTAATCACTAGAGACCTGAAAATTTCTCGTTTGCGATAACGCTAATTTTCACGCGAAATTTACAATTTTCGAGAAAATAACCGCGAAATTTCGTATTTTTCTCACGGTGTATTTTAAAATAAGGAAGTAATAGTGTACGTTCTACACGTTGCTTTGTCTATGGTTTTGACAAGCCACGCAAAAGAACGCAGCTAACTTCATTTTAAACGCTGTGTACTGTCATTCTTTTTTCGATTGTCAAAAAACCAACTAATAATAAAATAAAGATTAACGATTAAATAAAATAATAATTAACAAATAAGTTGATAGGATTTTTTTATAAAACAAAATAATGCGAACAACTTTTGTTACAGAATAACACCGTTTTTGCTGAAAAATAACCCACTTGATTTAATTGAAAATAACGTGAATTTCAGTTGAAAAATAACACCACATTTTTACACTTCTGTCAACTTATATTCCACTAATAATATATACGTACTTCGATATAAACAATTCACACGATAGAGCCTGTTTGTTAAATTATTTTGACGAAAGTCATAAATCTATTAACATCCATATTATTACACGTCACAGTTAACACAGCTCTGATTACAATATTTGTTTTTTCAAAAAAAGTGCTTGCATTTCACTATTTTATGCCTATTTCACCACCATCATGGTGATGATGATGCAAAATAATATTCTCTTATGATCTTTTTTCGTACTGCTGATGTGTTATTATATTTCTTCGAATTAAGGGGGCAGTCTCAAATAAGGCGCTAAACGTCACTTCGCAGTATGCTAACGTAAGCAATACAACACATAATTTATCTGCAAATTCTTAACAGAAAGTTACGAAAGTGTCTAAGGTTTTCAGTGATGTAAATTCATAAACTCTAATCTTTTACATTATATATGAAATATCTACTGTAATTTTAAGTAAAACGCTCGACAGTGCCTTCGTCGTTATGTTAACTGCACCCATTACAAACATATTTAATTAAAATCTTTCCACAATCTCAGAGTAAATAAGATCAAGAACCAAGAGCGTTTATTAAAAATAATTCAGTAAATCTAGATTTTCTCTGTAATTCCCTCAAAATTCAGGAATTTTTAAATTCAGTTCCGTCATACAAAAACGTATTAGAATCTCCGGCCCGCGCGATTGTTGATAAAACGATTTATTTCGCCGGAGTAAATCAGTTGTGAGAAGCCCTTCGGAGCGAGCGGACGTCGATTTGAAATTCGATTTTTTTGTCTGTTTTATGACGAATAGCTGGGAAGAGAGGTGTTAAACTGCCACCGGAATGTAAGAATTACGTATTTTCGATTTTTTTTTGTTGTAATCACATTTCTTTGCAACGTTCTTTAAGATGGTCCAAAAAGTGATTAATTTATTATACGACACAATATAAAAGACCTGCGCACTGGAAAAAAACTGACGGACGTGGTAAAGATCTACAAGATTATATCTTTGCAGGCTGTCAAAAGCAAAACTAATGAATGAACGAATTATTTTTAAAATCTTAACATTTTTTGTACCCATATAATTTACAATCTTGACGCCCCCGGCTGCATATATAAGTATGCCGATCTGTGCCTATCAAAATCCATAGTTTTATTCCATTTTGAATTTTGAGTTCTCTACCGATTTGGCTCAAAATCGGAATTAAAGTGTTTGGAGGTACACTGAAATCAAATGCGAATAATGGATAACAAAGAATGTTTTTCTTCATTTAGAACAACTGTATCTCAGACGATATTAGGTCCTTGGAGACCAATTTGTTTTCAATTTGTACCATCTTTAGCCTACTTTATAAAGTATAGATTAACCTTTACCGAAAAATTACTCCTTCACTGTCAAAATTGACCAAAACACTAAAAAATAGCGAAGAATGATAACTTATTTGGTCTACTTTGCGTGTGAGAGGGGCAAGGGGAAGATAGGAGACTTTTGTGAAAATACTCCCTGTTATAGGTATTATTCACCTGCAAAAATTTCAGTTTTTCTTATTGCCTTCATTGACTGAACTACTGGTGAATTGTATTCAAGCTTATTGTCTGCATCTGGAGTGGGTTGTAAATCACTGTTATCTACCTATGTGATATTTTTACTGCTGTTTAGTATACAATATTGAAGGCCGTTTCGAAATCCCAAAAATTATCAAAAGACAAATAATTCTTATTCCCGTTTAATAAACGGGATCTAATTCACATCCGCCACCTTGGTTCCTAAGTTAAATGTAATAGTCGGATTCCTTAACCATTAATAAAAACAAAAGCCATTGAAAGAACAGCCATATAAAAAAGCATCTAATTCATTTCAACCATCTTGAATCCACAAGTGGACAATCGAAAATCGGATTCCTTGATTCAAAAACCATGAAAATAATTCGCTATGTCAAAAACTGTGCTTACAAGTATTTCTGAGCAGGTGATCCACGTTACCCATTTCTATAATATTTTCGAAGTAAAAATAAAAGATTATGATGTGAAGAAATAAATACGTAAATAGTAACAAAAAAAATATTTTGTGAAAGGTACTTTGTATGGGTACTGTCAATTATTAATATATTATATACAAAATTAAAAAAAAAAACATATTCTCATCATTTACCCTAACCTATACCAACAGATCGACTTGCTTTACTTTGCAGTAAGCGGCAAAAAATCCTCCCTTTTCCGACTGCTAAGTTAAGTCTGTCAAGCTTCTATTAATTTATTGTTACACAGCGAATAAACGAAAAAATATAGAGCAAATGTTTTTTGTTTCGTATTGCATCAATACGATGAACATTTTTTAATCCGGCGTGGTCTACATTATCCACATTTCCCCAATCCTGCTGCCGGATCGTGGTGGTCCGTGGTTTTGAGTTTGAGGCCTAAAATTCCTAACGGCGGTGAATACGCGGTCTTATACTGGACCCTTAACTCTCCGTACCTATCTGACCAGTATATTCCAAGAAATTTGTCGGCAAAGGTTGTCAAGGTGAGTGCAGCATTTCATTGCTGTTTTGTGTTGTGTACGTCCGATAAAGTCACGATTGGTTAGTCAATTATTACCTCAGTGTCCATAGAAACATATAACACTAGCTGATGTGTACCCGGCATTGATCAGGATTATTATTTTTTGGAATAAAGTTATGAAGTTCTGAATTCTTGCTTGTCGTTTGGGTGCCATAATTGATTTGACAGCGAAAGTAATGCCTTGTGATGCTGTTACTATCTCTAAACAAATAAACAATGAAACATTCATTGGAAAATTTTATTTCATTCTAAACATTTGTTTTTTTTTAAACATATCTAAATAATAAAGTTCTTAAGTAGGTACCTTCTTGTGTTTTCCATTTTGAAAATATTCTATCCAAACAAACCTTCTTCTTTTGAATATGTAATCTGTGGCTAATCAGAGTGGTATATCTACGGGCTAACCTCAATACAACATGGCGGGTTCAATGTTTTTCATTCTAATTTTAAAACTTTATAGGAATATTGGATTTCATTAAAACTACTCTCTAAACCTTCCCGGCACTAATAAGAACAAACTGTGCTATTTTCAGAGAACCGGTCGAGTAATTTTCGAGAACATCGATGACACACAGACAAACATTCATTTTTTCATATGTAGAAGAAGTTAGAGGAGTCAGCCCAGACAAACTGAGAATTGAAACCATGTTCCATTTTGTTCGGAGGGGGACTCTGGCGTTCGTTAGTCGAACGATACTCACGCCACTCACAGACCTTTCCAAATCTTGCTGAAATTAGACAAATCTTACCCAACGTCATGTAACAGTTATGTGTTTCGATCTTCGCATTTTAGGCAAAAAATAATGCTTATTATCAATACCTAATTTTAATGATATTTATTTATTTATTTGTATCTACGAGTATATATCATACACCATTATTGTTAAAAAAAATTGTTTTTTATAGTATAATAAAGGTACACTTTGAATGGTGTTTTATAATGTGGAGAGTAATCTGTAATCTGTGGCTAATCAGAGAAGGTGATACTGTGAATGGAAAGATATATGAAAGTTTTGTGAACACCTCACTAGAAGAACCTGTGCTGAGGTGTTCACGTGGATATGTTAAATGTTATACAAGTATTGATGTTTGTTTGTTAGTTTTGTTTTAATATTTTAGTTTTGCTATATACATGAGAGTTAGGTGTAGAATTTTAAGAGAAATACATGTTTTTTTTGTTACTGTTATTAAAAATCTATAAAGCGATAGTGATTTAGGCGAATTCTTGAGAAAGCTAGGAAAGTATATTGTACGGGAAATGAGGAAAGGGACTGTGAAGTAAGTTGGGTTATGTTTGGTTTGGTTTTATAACGTTGTGAATGTAGTGAATACTTTGTTTTTTTTTTTTATCACAGAATGTGATTTTTTATATTAATTGTAGACATTATATTTATAGTAGTTGTTTCATAGTGGTGGGCATGCAATTAATTATAAAGCTAGATTTCGTACTACTTAAAATGTTTTTTGTCGGGATATTCAGGGTTTTATTTGTTTAGTGTCTGTTTTTTTTATTGCTGTAGGTATATACAAAAACACACATTCACGAGGAAAATTGAACAGTCGATATTTCCAAAAAAAAATTGGCGTTGTTTTTGCGTAACGCAACACAAAGCACAGACATTTCGATATAGGCACGATACGTCAAACGCGGATGATGGTTGTAAATCGTCTAAAGCGGTGGGATAGACAGTAGGTGGATGTGCCAACCTCCATCAAAGTGGAGCCACTTTTTACTCGTCTTTTTAGTATTTCATCTAATTATAATACACCTATGCCCAAGTCAAGTAATAAAACAATCTTTATATTTTTTGCTTAACCGTAACTAAATTTTCTGGTATTAACCGATAAAATTTAGCTGTATAAGATTTGTTTATGCGGAAATTTATGGTTCTGACATTTTCTTCAGTAAATTTATTCATTTGGTCAAATTTATGTACGAGGTGATTTATGTTTTTGTATTTCTCAATTTCTGTAATACTTGCTGATATTTGATATTTTTATAATATTATTTAATCGTTATTACGTAATTGGAATCTATTATCACTATAATAAAACTGTTATGGTATTTTCATATTTTTTCAGCTTACGTAAGTGTATTGTTCTATTATTGCACTACTATTTGTATGATTATTTTTATTTATTTTTTGTACTATTAATATTGTTGAAGTAAACTCCTGCTGACAAACTACTCCCAGAGATCATTGAATATAAATTCTAGTGCTAGTGGGGGGGGGGGGGAGGGGGGCAGTGAAGGGAAAGTACCTGGCTGTTCAGATCTTTTTTTTATATTAACTCCACACAGGAGGGCCTGAGGAAAGTAATTCTCCCATATCACGGAAGGAAGGATAGGAAGTTCTGTGGAGGAAAAGGGTATGAAGGGTGGGTAGGAATCTGGGGGTCAATGTGGCCAGGAGTGATGGACGTATTAATCCATTGCTTCCACTATACTGCAAAGCCTTTCTTAACCGTCCTCTCCCGATCTGGCACACCACACAGCTGATGGGCAGATGCGTCCACCGCCAAGCCAAACAAACCTCACCCATTGAAGTCGGGGACCCTCGCTAGGTCATCTGCCGTAGCGAACTACTTGGGGTGACCTATGTCAGAGGTGTTGGCTATACAATGAATGGTTCCCGGTGGCGGTACCCATACTCACCCTCCAAATTCACTAAACAAGGATAATATTACTATCGACTAGGTATTTGTACATAGAACTGAAATTAAATATGCTTTAAGCAGGCCTAAATTGTTCAACAAATAATTTATTTGTGTACATCAATTTTCATCAAGACGATATTGAGAGTACCTTCCATTCTATATCACCAAAATCACCTAGATAACAAGGGTTGTATGAGTAAATAAAAATGATTTGAAATTTTTTTTTTTTCAATTTCATTCAAGTTAAGAGGACGATTTTATGCAGTGTCTCAGCCTTGTAATAGGGGGTTTTGGTATCACCAGATTAAAATGAATGTTGTACATCTAAACCATAAATCATAGAACCTGTGTCCTACATCAGCAAAACCTCTTGAGCGGTGAGCTCTGGCGTCATTAAATTTACACAAAAAATTCTTTCAAGAATTTCTAGATCAATACATAATAGTTTTTAAATAGCAACATCTTTTCCATCTTTGAGATATCACATCATTGTTCCATATTATTAATTATTGATTGTTTTTGTGTTTAATTCGTAGAACTACATTTATTTATTTTTTAATTTAATATAAATCAAATTTAATAATGTTATTATTAAGTTCTGCAAGTATTTTTAGTGTTTATTATTGTGACAGCTGTTTCGGCGTTCAAGGCATTTTCAATCTGCGGTTAATCCACATCGTGGCGACTTATTTATATGATTTTTATGACTCCCACCCCATTCTAATTTGGACGGGTTTTGAAAAATAATGTTTTATTATCGTTTAAGCCGATTTAGTTAGAAAATAATTAAAATTCTCTTCATTGTGAGGTTTTTACATTTATAAAGTGTTTCCCCGTATTTAAATAATAATGTTTTCGCAATTGATTTATTTAAATGTATTATTTTGTTTTGATAATGTGAACATACTGAGAACCGGTGAATACATAATTTTCCTTATTTTATTAATTAATTTTATATTAGGATCATTCGTTCGTTTATTAAATTCTAATTGTTCAAGTAAATTTAATCTAAGACCCTTCTATATGTAAGGGTTTAGGCTCATTGTTGTCAAGCGGGACGTGATTATTTACTAAGAGATGTTCTGCGAATCAATTTAGAAATTAAAAAATACGAGGAAACACATTATAAATGTGAAAACCTCACAGAATTCAGAACTTTAATTGTTTTCTAACTAAATCGGTTTTACCGATAATAAATCATTATTATTTTTAAAACCCGTAAAATTGGAAAGGGGTGGGAGTAAATAAAATCATATAAATAAGTCGTCACAATGTGCATTAACCACAGTTCGAAAATGGCCTTAGACGCCGAAACAGCTGTTACAATAATAAAAACTAAAAATACTTGCAGAACTTAATAATAAGATTATTAAATTTGATTTACATTAAATTAAATAATATATATATATAGAAATTAATACTTCGGCGAACCAGGTAGTACCTACCTTAGTAAAATTACGCAGTACCAGCTGCTTGTAATATAATAATTTCACGATCTAATGACTGCTAACTTCTTCATAATAAAAAAATAATAATAATAACAATGCCTGACTTTAATTTGCATCAGTGGTATGATACTAAAGATTTTACAACACAACCATTATTATTATGACATAATGTTATTTCTATAATAACAATATTCATAGCCTGAGTCTAACATTAAACTAGATTGTAATCATGATATGGTCGTAAATAATAAGTTGTAAGTTACAACTACATACCTACTTGTGATAAACGAATTATCTTAGTAATTCACCATTATCTCAAAAGGCGTCATAAATTAATATCATTTTATGGAACACTAACTGAATTACCGGAGTAATTACGGTTTGGAGTAAAATTTTGATGTTGTATTAACCCTACCCCTACCCCTACATAATAATTTTTTTTCTTATTTTGAACGTCAAATGGGCAAAATTTTATTAATAAATACCAACATTCTGCTTTAAGGGGTAGGAAAAGGGGATGTCGTGGTTAGAGAGTGACCCTCCGCTTGTATTGATTCAAAATTTCATCAAGCTCGGAATAAAACTGTAGATTTGTATACAAAATATAACATACACCGCCCGCCCGAGACTTTCTTCTTTGTATAACAGAAGAAGATTTAAAAATAAAGAAACTTTTCAGTATTTTAAAACTTTATTATTTTGGGAATGCTATAGTAACACAATTACACAATATTGTGTGTATTGGTGCATATGTGTACGTTTCCGACAGTGATTTCCTTGCCAAACGTCTCTGAGAAACAGTCTAACGTCTTGCTCACGCTTTTCATATTATTATAACCCTTTGGTCACCGACCGGGTTAAATCAAATTGTCAGTACCTATTGGTTTTCAACAACGATTTACATACGCGTACATTATTTGTTCTCGGGGACCATTAACTGTTCTTTACTGAATATATCTCTATTTCTTCACTTATATATTATATTTAATGTTGTTGGCTCAGGTTGTAGATTTAGTATAATAGTCAGATACTTTCTTTAAGCATTTTATTAGATGTAGGATAAAAGAATTATGAACTAGGAACGTAGTGTACTCTAGCAAATATGCAAGAGTAATGAGCTGA
The DNA here is from genome assembly GCA_022606495.2 of Halesus radiatus. Lineage (NCBI taxonomy): Eukaryota > Metazoa > Arthropoda > Insecta > Trichoptera > Limnephilidae > Halesus > Halesus radiatus. The sequence goes on along the minus strand of JAHDVE020004409.1, from coordinate 19,523 downwards.
GGTACGAAGTGTACCTTAGCTAACCCAGCTCTGATGTAGAAGTAATAAGCCTGGGATATAGGTAGGAGACGTGTGGTTTTTAAATGAGACTTAAAAAGAAAACCGTTACCCTTGGAAAGTTGACGGACATGGGTAAAAGGATCTTGCTGATTCAAACATTATATTTAAGCAACGACCATGATTTACAATTGAATAGTTTTATTGGAGTATTTATAATTCTGTGATAGGGCTTTAATGGCTATTATAATAAAACGGTTTAGGGTGACGTATTGTCTGGTTAAGTTTAAGACAAATAATAGGTAGGAATTAGAGAAGTAGGTAGAGAGTTCAGGGTCAGATGAATAGGTAAATAACAAAATGAACACGAACTTCGTGATTTTTCCCCCCTTAACTACGAAGATTTTAAGAAGTCAAGTTTTTGTTTTTTTATAGTTGGGAATCTTCTCTAGGACGTCTATTTTTATTTTGCTAGGTTATTTTCCCGCTACAAATGCCGGAAATATAGTAACAGTTCGCGTTTGGACGGTTGTGCTCGGTCTGGGATTCATTAGTATTTTTAATTAATTATATTATCTATATATGAATTGAAAGAGGTGGGCTTCGGCGCAAAAATGAGTAGTCTGCAAGTTTGTTGCCTGTTGTATGCTGATGATGCGGTGCTGATTGCTAATAGTATAGAAGATCTACAGTCCCTCGTATCTAGGATGAACGAAGTATGTATGAAGAATGAGCTAATGATGAATGTAAGTAAGTCTAAAGTCATGGTGTTTGAAAGAGAGAGAGTACGAACACAGTGTGCAATATAGTTGTGAATGATGAATACTTGGAGCAGGTAGATGAGTTTGTGTATTTGGGAAGTATGTTTACGAGAGATGGAAAGACTGATAGGGATATTGAAAGAAGGGTGAATGCAGGAAACTCCATTAACGGAGGACTGAACGCGGTTGGCGCAAACAAAAAGTTGTCCAAGGAAGCGAAGCTAGCAGTCCACAATGGAGTGCTGATACCAACCTTGATGTATGGCAGTGAGGCATGGAACTGGCAGAGGAAGGATGAAAGTAGACTGAATGCTGTAGAAATGAGATCTCTGAGACGAATGTGTGGTAAAACCATGTATGATCGAGTGAAAATGTTGAGATTCGTAAAGAATGCAAGGCTGATGTAAGCGTAGTGAGCAAGATTAAGAAAGGGACGCTTAGATGGTTTGGGCATGTAGAGCGAATGAATGAAGAAAGGAGTGTAAGGAGAATATATGACGCGAATGTGAATGGAAGAAGAAGCCGGGGACGACCGAGGAAGACATGGCACGATCAAGTGAATCAAATACTTGAGTCGGGCCATGTCAGAAGTCGGAATAACAGAAGAGAATGTATGAGACGTTGTATGAATGTGAATGAAGCAAGAAGTGTATGCCAAGATCGAGTTGTTTGGCGGTCCGTCCTCTCTGCCTACCCCTGCGGGGAAACGGCGTGATGGTTAGTTAATTAGTTAGTTAGTTATCTATATATTTATTCATTGTACGACGTATTACACCGTAAAAGATGTTTTTTTTTAAATAAAACATTTATTTTTGTATTATGTTTTATTTTCTAGCGAATTAAAAATAACCCCTTGACGCCTAAAAATAATTAATGAAAAAACTATGTATAATATATATATAAAATATGTGTGGAAGCAATACTGCGGGTGTCAAGGGGTTAAGCGAAAAAATGACAATGAATACGTTGATCGAATTTGAATATTGGAGAAGTTTTACAGTGTGTTCTTTTAATTTATTTACGTAATATTCAATTCATATTATTAAAACAAACTTTTTTAAATTTTCATGGAATTTCAGACAAGTTTGAAACATGCTGTATGCAAGCAATGCGTCCGTATGTAAATGACAACATTAATTGCATCCTTTAAAACTAGGTAAGATCATTGTTTTATGAACTTGTAAGAAATATATTTTCAACTGCAATAAATTATCATTAAAACGTTTTCTTGAGCAAATTTAATTAAAAACAGGTGTATTTGCACCGAACAAATATAAATGTACTGGAGAACCCTGGAGCTTTGGAAATAAGTTAAATCCCACGCAGCATCCTACTCGGTTAATTTCGTACGTCCCGAAATAAAATACTGTGTTCAATAAACTGCCATTCGTTCTGAAGAGAGACGACAAAATTGAAAACTTGTTGACCCTTGCCAAAAGATGGTGTTTATTTACCAGTAAATTCGTATGATATTTTAATAAGAAGCTGTCACTTTGTGGTTTGACGATCTCCGTGGTTGAGTGGTTACGATCCGTGGATACGAATCCGGAGGTCGCGGGTTCAAATCCAGGCGACCACAAGTAAATTTTATTTGATTAAAAATGTGTTATTTCACAATTTATTAATTAAAAATAATATGTAGTGTATTTGCGACGCGTTCCAGAGTGGTAGATACTGTTAGTATCGCCCTGGAAAGACCACCATTCAGAAACGAAACGTTGCTTGAGATGGTTTTAGCCGTGTTTGGTGACAAGATCTGAATAGCCAGGTACTTTCCCACCTTCCTCTCCCCATCTCCTTCCCCGCCTCAATACCTTCAGCCTCACAACATACACCAATCGGGGATGCCATAGTATCACTGGCTCCAGACGGTTGGGAGCAGCTGTGACTTAATTGACTTATTTTAATAACTTCTTAATTCAAATTCAGTGCATCCGTCCATATAGATAATATTGCCCAAAAGCGACTCCGAAATTAATTCTTTATGTGCGTTATGAAATCAGCGTCTATGGGGCTTTCTGTCCTAATAAATAGTTCATACATTGTCATTTTCGTGGCTCTTCGGCGGGAAACTGTGCAGAGCGTACAATCCCTCGGAATCTACAAAGCGACCGTGTGCGCCAACAGATTTGTAAATAATAGTGTTTTGCAAGAATCAAAGATTTTTTGTGGTGAAATTATGGTTCACGTTTGTTTTATTGATGGGAGTGTGTCTTATGTTGTTCCAACGTTTGTCAAAAAGAATCAGAATTCAATAGGGCCGTGCTTCGGTTTACCAGGAGTCATACGCTCACGGCTCATCAAAATGAACCGGCACAAATGAACGGCTTGTTCATGAACGACTCATCGCTAATACAAGCATAATGACCACATGATGTTTGTACAAAGAGTAATGGGATCCGATGACAACCGAGAATGTATTTATTGAAAGGTTGCTTTAAACTGGGAACCCGTATTTACCGAAATTGAATGACACCACTACCGACTAGTATGACATTATTATTAAAAATAGATACTGGAAAAAGGTTCTCCAGGCTTTTTTTATCTTAAGGGGGCAGACTCAAATAAGGCGGTAAACGTCACTTCGCAGTATGCTAACGCAAGCAATACAACACATAATTTATCTGCAAATTCTTAACAGAAAGTTACGAAAGTTTCTAAGGTTTTCAGTGACGTAAATTCTTAAACTGTAATCTTTTACATTATATATGAAATATCTACTGTAATTTTAAGTAAAACGCTCGACAGTGCCTTCGCCGTTATGTTAACTGCATCCATTACAAACATATTTAATTAAAATCTTTCCACATTCTCAGAGTAAATAAGATCAAGAACCAAGAGCGTTTATTAAAAATAATTCAGTAAATTTAGATTTTCACTGTAATTCCCTCAAAGTTCAGGAATTTTTAAATTCAGTTCCGTCATACAAAAAACGTATGAGAATTTCGGGACCGCGCGATTGTTGATAAAACGATTTATTTCGTCGGAGTAAATCAGTTGTGAGAAGTCATTCAGAGCGAGCGGACGTCGATTTGAAATTCGATATTTTGTCTGTTTTATGACGAATAGCTGGGAAGAGAGGTGTTAAACTGCCACCGGAATGTAGGAATTACGTATTTTCGATTTTTTTTTGTTGTAATCACATTTCTTTGCAACGTTCTTTAAGATGGTCCAAAAAGTGATTAATTTATTATACGTCACAATATAAAAGACCTGCGCACTGGAAAAAAAAAAACGTGGACGGACGTGGTACAGATCTACAAGATTATATCTTTGCAGGCTGTCAAAGGCAAAACTAATGAATGAACGAATTATTTTTGAAATCTTAACATTTTTTGTGCCCATATAATTTACAATATTAACGCCCCTGACTGCATATATAAGTATGCCGATCTGTGCCTATCAAAATCCGTAGTTTTAGCGGCTTTAATCTTGAATTTCTAGATATTCACACCGATTTGGTTAGAAAGCGGCGTAAGTCATATTAGGGGGGGTGCTGATGTCAAATTTAATGTCAACTTGAGTAATTTCGATGGTCATTTTGAATTTTGAGTTCTCTACCGATTTGGTTCAAAATCGGAATTAAAGTGTTTGGAGGTACACTGAAATCAAATGCGAAGAATGATAACAAAGAATGTTTTTCTTCATTTAGAACAGCTGTATTTCGGACGATATTAGGTCCTTGGAGACCAATTTGTTTTCAAATTGTACCATCTTTAGCCTACTTTAAAAAGTATAGATTAACTGTATCGGACGTAACGCCTCCCGGAATATCTGAAGCTGCACACTTATTATTAAATTATCGTTGTCTGTTAATATATGTAACGGGTGGTCTGGCGAGCTTGTTCGCTCCAGACCGCTCAAACTGAAATGACTGAATAAAAGCGTTGGAGAGGGACAGTTGGTGGGAGGGAGACCGACTTGTCGGGCATCTACACGGCACCGGTGGTCCGCGCTTGGTGGACCGCATAAATAGCCTGCAAACGCCAGTTTGCGGCAGTTAGCATTTGACCGCCAGCCTGATAAGTACTCATCTCTGCCCGCCGCCCGCTCTGACTTCTGAACCACTCGCCTTGTTTCACTCTGACCACTGCTTACCTCCATCGGACTACTGCCTCGGACTGGACCCAATAAGCAGCTGCCTCGGACAAGATTAACAAAAGTCGTTATCGTCAGTACCGTTCCTACTTGCAAAAGGAACGGTAGTAGAGCTACCTCCCCCTCCAAGCCTCGCTCCGTGGATTGGGATCAGTCGGCTTCTTCAGTTCGCTGGTGTACCAGATTACGTCTGGTACATTAACCTTTGCCGAAAAATTACTCCTTCACTGTCAAAATTCACCAAAACACTAAAAAATAGCGAAGAATGAGAACTTACAAAAAATTTGCATAATTTAGAACCGCTGTATCTCGGACACTAGTAAGTCCTTAGAAACGTATTTGATTTCAAATTATTTTGTAGCATATTTTCATAAGAAGCAATAACTTTGTGGTTTGACATATAATAAAGTTATTTACCCTGATGAAGCTTGAGTTAAGCGAAACCGGTTGGTGAAAATAAAATATATTCGTGGTTTATAACGTGTTTCATTTACTTAATATAGCAGATTTGGTCTACTTTGCTTGTGGGAGGGGCAAGGGGAAGATAGGAGACTTTTGTGAAAATACTCCCTGTTATAAGTATTATTCACCTGCAAAATTTCAGTTTTTCTTATTGCCTTCATTGACTGAACTACTGGTGAATTGTATACAAGCTTATTGTCTGCGTCTGGAGTGGGTTGTAAATCATCGTTATCTACCTATGTTATATTTTTACTGCTGTTTAGTATACAATATTGAAGGGCGTTTCGTAATCCCAAAAATTATCAAAAGACAAATAATTTTTATTCCCGTTTAATAAACGGGATCTAATTCACATCCGCCATCTTGGTTCTTAAGTTAAATGTAATAGTCGGATTCCTTAACCATTAATAAAAACCAAAGCCATTGAAAGAACAGTCATATAAAAAAAAGCATCTAATTCATTTCAACCATCTTGAATCCACAAGTGGACAATCGAAAATCGGATTCCTCGATTCAAAAACCATGTAAATAATTCCATATGTCAAAAACTGTGCTTATAAGTATTTCTGAGCAGGTGGTCCACGTTACCCATTTCTATAATATTTCCGAAGCAAAAATAAAAGATTATGCTGTGAAGAAATAAATACGTAAATAGTAACAAAAAAAATATTGAGAAGGGGAAGCACTTTGTATGGGTACTGTCAATTATTAATATATTATATACAAATTTAAAAAAAATATATTCTCATCATTTACCCTAACCTATACCAACAGATCGACTTTCTTTACTTTGCAGTAAGCGGCAAAAAAATCCTCCCTTTTCCGACTGCAAGTCTGACTGAATTAAGTCTGTCAAGCTTCTATTAATTTATTGTTATACAGCGAATAAACGAAAAAAATATAGAGAAAATGTCTTTTGTTTCGTATTGCATCAATACTCTAAACATTTTTTTTAATCCGGCGTGGTCTACATTATCCACATTTCCCCAATCCTGCTGCCGGATCGTGGTGGTCCGTGGTTTTGAGTTTGAGGCCTAAAATTCCTAACGGCGGTGAATACGCGGTTTTATACTGGACCCTTAATTGTAGTGCCTGGAGTGTGACGTCACACAAACTGTAATTATTGTCATTAACACGGGAGTTGCAGTCCAGTGACTGTGCCGCACGGTTTTTCCTTTACGGATAGAAATAATAATAATAATTAGATAATTTGTATAGTGCCAGTGGCGCCGCACACAGTTTGTAATTAGGGAAGGCAGTGGGAAAAACAGCGAATTAATTGATAAAAAAAAACATACCACAGTTTTTGCTAAGAATGGGTAAGGTGCTGGTTTTAGCCGATGTTGGTTGGTATTACTTAAGACACATCAAATATCTAAAAAACCGCTTGATTTATGCATATTATAAGTGGATTAATGGAAACATAAAATTTACTTTTTTACAGTACAATAGCATGAAAGAAAGCCAACATAAAATGATAATTATGTCAGTAGTAAAGTTGTACTAATTACTAAGTATACCAATAGATGGCACTGATTGCTATATTTGTAATTTGTACCGAAAGGCATGGTTTTTTTTAATACTAAATCAGAGTCTGACAGTCTCTGTGGTTGTGTGGTTATGATCTTTAGCTATGAATCCGGAGATCGCGGGTTTAAATCCTGGCATGCGCAAGTAAATTTTATTTTATTAAATTATCTTATTTCACAATGTATTAATAAAAAAAATATTTAGTATATTTGAGGCATGTTCCAGAGTAGTATATATTATCAGTTGCTTGAAATGGCTTTAGTCGTGTTTGGCTACCAGATCTGAATATCCATGTACTTCCCCATCTCTTTCCACTCCTCAATACCTTCAGCCTCACATTGATTGATCACATGATCATGATCACACTGATACTCGGCACGTTTCAGCGTTTGAACAAATTGTGATGAAAGTTTGAAACAACCCAACCTAAGAGTTCTGAAGGCGAATAATTAGTATTGTTGTTCAAATATAGTCAAATGGTTAACATTTGATTTTATTATCATTAATAAATATGAAATTTACGCATCATAACGAATAATTTAGAAGAAATCGAAAAAAAATATTGAGATCAATCAATTCGCATACATAATTACTATGTCTAGTGCAGTGATGCACAATCCGCGGCCCGCGAGCTCATTTCGTATGGCCGTTTCATGCGGCACTTGGTTAAATAAAATAAAAATAAACAGCGTTAATTTATTGGTTTGAAGTAGATAAATTTTTTTTTTATGGGTGCTGTAATTGATATTTTAATTTTTTTCATTTTATAGGGAATCATGAAAACATAAAAGTAACGGAAGTGAGTTATGGTATTTCTTATTTAAAAGCAATAGTTCTGATTTCCGGGTGTTTTTCATCAAAATATTTAACGGGTCCCGTTCTGTTTTTAAAAAATACCAAAAGGGTATTGGGACAATACAGAAAGGTATCCCAACAATTTTTTTTAAAATCCTAATTAGACGGCCTCCATGGTCGAGGGGTAAGGCTCTCGACTACGAATCCGAAGGTCGCGGGTTCAAATCCCGGCGTGCGCAAGTAAATTTTATTTAATTAATTTGTGCTGTTTCACAATTAATTCATTTAAAAATAATATGTAGTATATTTGCGCACGTTCCAGAGTGGAAGATACTCTCAGTATCGCCCTGGTGAAAGACCACCATTCAGAATTGAAACGTTACTTGAAATGGCTTTTAGCCGTGTTTGGTGACCAGATCTGAATAGCTAGGTGTTTCCCCACCTTACTCTTCCCCTTCTCTTTCCCCTTCCCCAATACCTTCAGCCTCACAACATTCCCCAATTGGGGATGCCATAGTCTCACAGGCTCCAGACGGTTGGGAGCAGTTGGGACTCTTGTGGGGTATTCATGTAAAAAAAAAAATAATTATGAAATACCGTATGTATTTTTAATTAAATTCTGATATGGCATCTAAAGATATAGCAATAAGTTATTATGAAATGCGATATTTTAGGTAAGTACTTAGTTCACAATTTGGTTTATAATACTGGCTCCGGACAGATTTAAACTGTATTTACATTTAAAACATTAAAAATCTACACTAGCGACGGCACCAAATGCAAAGTTAACTATGTCAAGATGTAGGTACCCTCCCCATTGCGACCCTCGAACATTGTGAAAGTTAATAAATAGACCTTCCGGATAAAAAGGTTGCTTATCACTGGGTAATCACAATTAGTATACCTACTAAGATATATTACAATTGTAAAATTACCACGAAAATAATTAAGCAATAAAAATATGTTTTATAGCAGTTCATATCTCTTTTTAAATAAAGCCTTTTTATTGATGGCACTTTAATCAAATCCCTAGGTAGTTAAAATTTTATTACAATTACCAACTTGGAAACAAAGCAAATTTAACATTATTTACCTCAAGATGTGGTTAAAAGATACTAATGTATCAAGAATACAACGTTAATTAATTGAAATAATACAATTTTTACCTTTCTTAAGTCTTTTCGAAAATGCAACAGTTCAAAAAAAACAAAACAATTAAACTAAAAACAATCTCGGAAAAATGTCAACAAAATCAAACGAATTATAATTTATATTTTAATCCGATTAATATTACGATTTTAGCATTAGATAATTGTCACACTTTAATTATTCATCGAATAATTTGTTCTTCACTTCACTTAGCAGGTTTCAACCGCTTTTCAATTCATATTAAGTCACTGATTATCATTTTTTTAATGCACTTAGTTAATTTTCATTTTATATTAACTCCACTGAGACACAATATGCCAAATTTATTTTTGGAAGAGTTTTAAAAAAACGGTCAAAGATTTAGTTTATGTCAACTAAGGTTAAGTGTAGTTTAAATGACTTGTCAACAAAGCAACAATTTCACTAATTAAACAAACATTAAAAAAAATTACTTGATAATTCATCTCAAAATCAACAAACAACGTAATAATTGTCTAATAACACAAAGCTTTTTTTAAATTGTGATCTTCGCATAACCTTTCCTGTATTATTGTTATTTTACAAGTACACAGTGATTAGAACTTTCATTTAATTTTAAGTGATAAGTCTTAAGTGGGGTTTAAGTACGTAAATATTTGTAGACTATAAGTGCCAACAGCACCGTCTGGTCGCGGGAAGTAGACTGAAGAATAATATGCACGATGGGCTGCTGTGAGCAGTGCGAGGCAGGACTGTACTTAGATCAATGTCTGTTTTAGACCAATGGCACTTAGTCGAGTTGATAATATTTAATTTTTATATCTGATTAGATTAGACTGTTGTAATGATTTGGTAGAATGGTGATTTCAAGGCTCTCCGTGCAGTATTATTTTTACGATTTCCAACTTTGAAGAGGTTTTTTTTTAGTTTCTAGTAGTGAAAACTGCTCCAAAATCGAGGAACGTTATTTTTTTTTCAAAAATCAAACAAAATCGAAAAATGTTGTCGATGTATTACTGAATTTTACCATTTTTCTAATGTTTTCTAAAAATCCTGTTTATTATTATTTTAAAACTTTTTATATGGGTTTTATAGTTTTAAAAGATACATAGGTACCAGCAGCGTGTACTCCATAAAGGTTGAAAAGCTGTACCTACCCTAAAACAAACGAACCAAATAAATAAATTAAACGTTTTTTGAACAAAGTGAATTTTTCATGAATTTGGATGGAACTGATAATAAAATAACTGTTTTCAAATATTCAACGAAAAACGGCACACTGCCTACTTTTGTTCAAAGAGCAAGGTACGCCATTGATAGGTACTTATTTACGTATTAAAATCTTTTAGAGTACCTACTTAGTTATAAAAAGATCATACTTTCATTTCAAGTTCATTGACGGGCAATGAACTAAGTCATTTTTCATAAAGTTTATTCACAAAAACTAAAAATTAGTAAATGACTTAAATTATCAATAAACTTTACAAAATAAAATTCAACAAAACAAAACAATCCATGTCTGTTTTTTTGTCACTGCTTTCTAGTTGCCATTGCCATTGAAAAGCGGAAATTAAGTCACCGATGCAAAACAACAAAAAAACCATTAAAATATCCCTTTCGGCAAACGGGCAAGTTTTAACCTCAAATTTAAACTACTGACATTCAAACGCATGCATCACAGAGGCACCTTCCTTTATAATATAATATTATCTACCTGGGTATACATAAACCTGCCATTTAAACCTCCAGAACTTTCTAGAAACAAGTTAAACGTAGATATTACTCACAAGTGTGTTTTTTTTTACTTGAGATTGAAGATGGTCATTATTTCGTCATCTTTACTAATAGTAGGCAAAACGATGAAACTGCCTTTTGTTTTTGTTGGTTGCATGGGAATGAAAGTAACAGTGTTTAGGTCAGGTTTTAAGCCAGTGACCAATTCCGGGAATTCCATTAAACATGACTCAAAACTGGTTCCTTCACTGAAAAAAAATGATTAAATACAGTCGAAACTCGATTGTCCAGAGCTCAGTCCTTGAGACGAATTTCAGAAAAAAAAAAACTGGTGAAAGACGACAGACTACTTCAGCATCGAAACGTTGCTTGAAATGGATTTAGCTGTGTTTGGTGTTCAGTTCTAAATTGCCAAGTTGGTACTTCTTAAGCTTCTTCTTCCCCGTCTCTTTTTCCTTCACATTTGGATCCTTTATATATTATATGGAAGTTGCCATGATACTCTTAATATCGCCCTGGTAAAAGAAAACATCTAGAATCGAAAATCGTTGCTTGAAATGGATTTAGACGTTTTTGGTGACCAGGTCTGACTACCGGAAGCACTTCCTAGCATATTTCTTCCCTATCTCCTTCCCCTCCCCATTTCTTTCAGCCTCATAGCGATTCCAAAATTGGGGATGCCATAGTCCCACTGAGTAAATTAAAAAATGCAATATATTTTGTTCATTTCACTATCAACATGATACCAATACATCGGTAAGCAAGTTGGGTGATGATGTTATTTCCATGAATGTAAAAACAGGTTTTCGTATTATTCAGTCCCCTCTCCTATCGGAAGTTGGCCTTCTCAGAGCGATCTTCATCCTGCAGTCCAACTCAGCGGAACTGCGCTCGCACCAGTCACGGAAGTTTTTAGGCCATTAGGTGCAACGTTATCCTCCACTATGTCTTTCTCTACTACACTTCCTCTAATATGTATTAATTCCTTAACTACGTTTTTATTTACCCCATTATCCTTCACTGCGTCTTTCTTCACCAAGTGTTTCTTTATCGGGTCTATCTTACTATCTACTACGTCTTTATTCAATACGTTTTTCACCACAAAATATCTTTTCACTACGTCTTTCTTCAATACGGTTTTCATCAAAAAATCTCTCTTCACAACATCTTTCATCATCACTACGTCTTTCTTCACTGTGTCTCTCATCAAAAATTCTTTCTTCGCTACGTTTTTCATCACCACGCATTTCTTTAATACGTCTTTCATCACATCGTCTTTCCATACATACTACCAATTTCTTTACTACGTCTTTCTTCTCTATGCCTTTCATCACTGCGTTTTTTTTTCTTTCATCACTCTCTTTACTTCGTCTTTCATCATTAAATCTATCATCATAACGTCTTTCATCACAACATCTTTCTTCAATAATTTTTCATCACTAATTCTTTCTCCAATACGTCTTTCATCACTAAATCTCTCTTCACTACGTCTTTCATCGCTACGTCTTTTTTCACTATGCTTTTATTCACTACATCTTCTTCCACTACGTTTTTCTCCACTACATCTTCCATCAATCAATTGTGTAGTATTATCACGTCGGTAAAAGACATTAAACCGCATTTTTGGTGAATCCGTCATAAGGTTGGTTGTATTGCATTGTGGCTCAGTCACATTATTATGGAAATTAGGTTGTTTAGTCTACATTGGATATCCAGCCCTTCGAGGGTTCCCATTAAAACTGCATTCCTTAAAAAATATCGATCTTTTAAGTTTTTTAATGTTCAGTTGGCGCCTAGGTAGCCGGCAAATGGTAAACTGTTTATTGTGGGGTATATAGTGAATATAAATTAAATATTAAAATATGGAAATCGATTTGAAAAATGTATTTACATACAGTCAATAGATATTTTTTTCTTATATTAGGGTGGCCGAGTTTTATTTTTGACTTATTACTAGCTAACATTGGCCGTGAAGTCTTCTATTTGTGCAAGGTTGTAAATCTTGGACTTTATGGATGGATTGAATAATATCGCAAAAATCTTGACGCAGATGGATGATTGTTAACTCATGAAATGAAAACACTATTGTTGTTAATACGTTTATACATTTTTAATGAAATCTCTCTATAGGAGGTAAATTAAGTCTGTTGTTTACTGAGAATGTCGTGAGAAAAGAATACAGAATTCGGCATTCGATGTTGAAGCAGAGAAAGGTGGAATGAATAGCATTATTTGAGATAAATTATTGTCTATTATTTGATTCCGTTCACACTGGGTAATTTCTAATATAAAGGTGCAATCTTATGCTGAATTAAACTAAAAATAGTTAAACAAAGAATGACATTAAAATATGAAAAATAGTAATAATCAAAAGAAAATGATCCTACTATGACACTGAACAAAAATAATATAAATTCTGTTGGAAAACCTACTTATATGCAGTAGTAAATACCTGCTAGTTTGAAACCCATTTATAAAACAAAAGGTAAATATGAATTGTATTCACGTAACAACTTTACTTCTGTTACGCGGATAATTATAAGAATTAATTCCATGACCTTCAATAATAGTAGATACATCATCTAATTTGTAATTCAAAATAAATATTAAAAAATGCTTGCACAGTTCTTACGTTCGCAGGCATTCTATGCAAGTAAGCAGAAAAATGCTTGCACAGTTCTTACGTTCGCAGGCATTCTATGTAAGTAAGCAGAAAAATGCTTGCACAGTTCTTACGTTCGCAGGCATTCTATGTAAGTAAGCAGAAAAAATGTGGTTGTGGGATATGCAGACATCGAATTTTTAATATATGTATATATTTTTTAACATACGTGAGGCCTTGAGTATAATAATTTCCCTCAGGGGCTATGTCATCTTTGAGGAAAGGAATGATGAAACACGGAGGCCGGCAAATCATTCGATTCGTAGAAACCACCCGTTCTCATGTGATAAATTACAATTAGACCACGCGCGTTTGGCGTGTTTCTCGACTATGCACCGTTACCAAGGGGATTAATGACGCTAGTTCTTCTGATCATCTTCCATTGAAATACCGGTAGAATAAGGCAGCATTTCCACATGATGTCTGTACTCCAAAGATTGTAATCCGTTGGTAAATCTATCAAACGGACCGCCTGTTTCCGCATAGAATCATGGATTGCGTGCATTTGCACGTTTGGGCTTTTTTGGTCGTTAGTACATATTTGAATCATTTTTCGATATTGATGCATATTTTAGCCATTTTATTCTTCAAAATATGAGCTTTTCCAATTAGAAATGGTCTATATTTTTGTATTTTCTGAGGAACCTGATTATTTTTGGAACCGGTTCCTTAAAATTTTGATAAAAAATTCTTTTTATAATATAGAGATAGCCCTGTTTGAATATCGCTGACATGAAATGAATTTTTTTTGCCGGTGCCGATTATTGACAATTATCCTGTTTTTATCATTTAATTTAGGCATATGTTTTGGCATTGTTAGTGCATATTTGGGCATTATTAATGCATACTTTGGCAGTGAGAGTGCATACTTGCGTGCATATCTCTGTATACTTAATTATTGTACTTTTTTCTAGATATATTATATTACCATATTAGTATTTTTCCCTTCCATTTTTGTATAATGGCACTTAATATGAACTAAGCTTGTCAATTTGACTGTCCTAAAACGGGATTTGTTCCCAGTCGGGCAGTAAAAGCTTTCTTTCAATTTATTTTTTAATAATTTGTTTCAAATAAATAAATATTTCGCCATTTTTATTGTGCATTTAATCCGATGTTTACTGATATGTACCTGAAGCAGCGAAATCTCGCAGACGCTGAGCCTTCCTACCTCGAATTTCTAAATCAACTCGGATATTTCTCATTAATTTATTTCCATAGTGAGCTACGGTGCTTTAAAAATAGATACGTCTAAAAATTTAAAAGGACTTGATTGTTTTATCGTATTTTACGATAATCTATTTATTAATTGATAAACTAAAGTTCTTAAAAACTTAAGACAAGATTTTTGTGCATAGCGCAAAGGGTAACAATTATTATTTTTATAAACAATAATTATTAATCTAAAACACTCATCCAAATTGAAAAAACCTTCCGAGCAAAGATACAAACTTGGCGGGTTTGCGATAAGCCGACGTAGCTCAACGGTAGAGCATCTAACCGGACATTAGAAGGGTGCGGGTTCGTGTCCTGCCGGCGACATTTATCTTTGCTCGGAAGGTTTTTTCAATTTGGATGAGTGTTTTAGATTAATAATTATTGTTTATAAAAATGATAATCTATTGTTTAATAATGAATACTGAAGCATACGATTCCTTTTCAATTATGTTGAAATTCAGGCGCAACGGAAAGTAAAACCACTAAAGTTCTCAAAAATATGGAATATTTAAACAATGGATTGCAATTGAGCAAATATTACACACTTTTCCTGTTCTTGTGCCAGGTACCTACGTTGCAAAAAAGGCCGTTTCAAGAAAATGTAGATACACTGTACCTACAATACTTATCTCCACGGTTTGATGATTTCAAGAAATGTTCCCTATGGACAGTCTCAGTTACATAATGGTCTACAACATCTACGTTTAGAATTTGAGTCAGAAGGTTGCTGGTTGGATTCTGGCACAGCGTAAAAAATGGTTTTAAAAATTAAAACAAATAATATTACAGCTGGGTATGTGAATGGGTGCTAAGGCAGTTGAGTACTCTGTAGTCTGAAGAATAGAGGGTGAACGGATTTTCAGTTGTACTAAAATAAAATAGTTGTTCTCATTTACACTACTTTGTTATTTAAACTGTTATGTCATTTACACCGTTATGTCATTTACACTGTTATGTCATTTATACTGTTATGTCATTTTCACTGTAATGTCATTAACACTATTTTTTCACCATTTATACTGTTTTGTCATTTACACTGTTATGTCATTTACACTTTTTTGTCATTTACATTGTTTTGTCATTTACACTGTTATGTCATTTACACTATTTTATCACCGTTTATACTGTTTTGTCATATACACTGTTTCATCATTAACATTATTTTGTCATTTACACTTTTTGTCATTTACACTGTTATGTCATTTACACTGTTATATCATTTACACTGTAATGTCATTTACAATGTTATGTCATTTACACTGTTATGTCATTTACACTGTTATGTCATTTACACTGTTATGTCATGTACATTGTTATGTCATTTACACTGTTATGTCATTTACACTGTTATGTCATTTACACTGTTATGTCATGTACATTGTTATGTCATTTACACTGTTATGTCATTTACACTATTTTATCACCATTTATACTGTTTTGTCATTTATACTGTTTCGTCATTAACATTGTTTTATCATGTGCACTTTTGGTCATTAATACTTTTTTGTCATTCACACTGTTGTCATTTACACTGTTGTCATTTACACTATTTTATCACCATTAATAAATATGAATAATGCAAATGAATGAATAGTATTTTCCGTAAATAAACAATTAACACATAAAAAACAAGAAACATAAACAGCAATTGACTATATCTCATTAAAAATGCATTCAAGTAGTTGATAATGACTCAACGCTGAGATATACAACTTTTCGTGCATAAATAACTCAAATAACTAGTCGTTTTGTCTTGGTCTTGACATTCAAAATAAAACTCTGGGAATACCGCAAGGTCTCGGGCCTGGCCTCTGGCCTTCTCTGATATTAATCCAAAAAGTCCACTGTTGCCCAGTGACGGACTAGCCAAGCGAGATACTAGGAAATACCCGTTGGGCCAAGGGAATGATTCTGCGTATAAATTCAATGATTTTATGTCTTATTCGTGTATTTTTAGGAACAGGTGATAAATCTGATGGGAGATTTAAAAAAAAAAAAAACTTAAAAAAAAAGAGAGAAACCTTTTTCAGTTACGAATAACCTGAAAATATTTGAAATCCTCCCCATCTAATTATAAGCGTAAAATGTTGCTTGTGCGGTGGTGGGTGACTTAGCTAGAAGAGGATTGAAACCGCTACGCCTGGGTGGGAACCCGAAGCATTTGTCTACTCAGTTACTAACCGGTCTTATTTTTTTAAAGAAAACAATTTTTTTGTATACTTTATATCCTGAAGAAGGAATCATTGGTTCTGAAATACGTATATAATTTAATTTAAATAAAAAAAACTATTATTTTTATAAACAATAATTATTAATCTAAAACACTCATCCAAATTGAAAAAACCTTGTATTTGGATGAGTGTTTTAGATTAATAATTATTGTTTATAAAAAAAAATATATATATTATAAATAAATTTATAAAAAACCTCAATTTGGATGAGTGTTTTAGATTAATAATTATTGTTTATAAAAATAATAATTGTTACCCTTTGCGCTATGCACAAAAATCTTGTCTTAAGTTTTAAAGAACTTTAGTTTATCAATTAAAAAAAAAACTGTTCAGATTTCTTCGATCGCGTGAATTATCGGTGGGCTAGTCACCATTTGCGAGTTTATGTTTCAATAGAAAACGGAGTTCTGCTATAATAGGTTTTGGAAAAGACTATTCGTACATCAACGATTTTTTTGATCTAGTGATTTGACAAAAAATTAAAAACCCACGCACGCCCGTGGCACGAACCTACATTTATATTTATTTTTTACTGTATTTATTTCCAGTACATCGCTTACGTTTGGTGGATATCTGTATAAGAATGGGAGGAAGTACACAGGAAAGATAAATCTTAAACTATCCATGGACATCTTTAAGGGAAGTCGAAGTCGGAAGAAGAAGTTGGACATTAATAAACTGAGGCCAATTTCTGAGTAATCTTATGCCAATATTAAATTTGACTGCCGAAGTGTGGGCGGAATTTGACACATTATTAATATTCTTGGACGGGATTTTAACATTATTGCAACTACGTGTGTGACTTACGAATGGTCTTCATTTTAAAGATCTTTATGAATTTTTATGGAATGTGTGGGACTGCACTAACCTCCCCACATACCGGAATAAACATTTATTTATTTATTATTTATTTATTTATTCATTGATTTCAAACGACGTGTTCAGGATTTATTTAAAGTATATTTTGTACCCATAAATATGTGGAAATATACAATCAACACGTGGATTAATAAATAAATCTACTAATATAAAACTGTAATATGTAGATCATGCAATACAATAAGAGATTCGTTACTAATAATCAATTACTCATATTATGTACCTAACAGCATACATGTGGATGAATAAATGGATGTATAAAAAGTATTTTATTATATGCTATTTTTTGTAAAGCCATGAGAGATATAAAGGAAAACAATATTAAAAAAATAGGTAATATAGCACACGAACACATTAACGATAAAGAAGAAATCTGTTTTCTGAAGTCGCAATAACTATCGGATGGTAAGCTTAAAGGTAAGGACAGACTGGGCCCACGTACGCAACGTACGCAACGCATTAAGATATCTGGACACCTGACAGTTCATAGATATGATATGAAAATAGTTGCTATAGAATCACACTTGTCACACGTAACGCAATCCCACGCGCCACACGCAACGCCGACCTGCGCTGTCCAGATCGGCGTGGGACGTGTGGAAGGTGGAGGGGATGGGACCGACGATTTGAGTTGATGTCTATGGTTATGTTTTTGACGTTTATTGGTTGTATTGCGGTTCATTTGAGATTTTCTGGTGCGTTTATTGCTAGTTTTGTTGATAAAATGTATATCACTTTTTAGAATTATAAGACATGATAATTACAAGAGCTGAACAGTAGATATGCGTGCGTTTTCTAATAAGTAACAAGGGAAACACATAACCTTAAAAAGAAACGTCAAATCAACTGAGTGATGCGTCACCTAGAAACACCAATCACACACGTTGGAAGGCGTATCCTTACCTATCTTTGCGTTGCGTACGTAGGACAAGTGTGCACGTAGGCCTGGGAACGTAGGATCGCATACGTTGCGTACGTGGGCCCAGTCTGTCCTTTCCTTTAGCGTTATGATATTTTTGCACCCTTTTTTAGTTCGTAATTTCTAGATCACATCAATCATTTTTGAATGGGTCACAAGTCATTTCCGTAATAATAATAATAATAATAATATTTATTTGAAACACACTAAGAAGGCTTTGACTGTCCAACTAGGAACAAATCCTGTTTTAGGACAGTCAAATTGATAAGTTTCGTTCATATTAATATACATATACACGAAAGAATATAAAAGAATTCATAAAGTAAATTTTAAAAAAGAAAATTTCTGAGTTGTTTTTTTTTGTTTTTGTTTTTAAACTATGATATGCATTTTTTTTAAATTTAGTGTAGAGTAATAATGAATTACATATGAAGGTTTTATTAAAATTGTACATATCTATTAATCAGCATATGTTCGCTTTTGACCCTCCCTAAATGGAGAAGTCAAACATTGATCAGTTTACGCAGGACGTTTGTACTTTAATTATTATCTGATATTTGTCCAAGTGTAAGTAATATCTATTCTGTTTTATATGAAACCTAATTATAAGACTATTCATGAAAAGATGTTAATCAAAAAATCCCATAGCATAACAATTATAATAACGAGTCTACTTAAGAATTGATGTTAATAATTCACATTAATTGTAAGGTATTCCCCAATCAATATTAAAGTAAACTACAAACCAGAGGTAATAAGCTTACTGGGAATAACCAACATAATTAGAAAGTCGGCAGTCAAAGACGACTTAATGACAAATATAAGGAAAACCCATGTAATAGAATAAATCCCTTGTATTATCTCCCCACCCCTCCTCTCCCACATGTTGTGTATATAAACCGTAGTTTAAGATTAACTTTTACCAGTCTGAAGATGGCTTTAACAAGCTGAAACCGGTCACGTTGAAATAAAATAAAACTGGAAATAAGTTTTATATGTGTGTTATTATATCAAGACAAGAGGTTATTGTTTGTATAATGAAAAAAAAATGGAAAGAAGAGATTCATAGTTCG
Organism: Halesus radiatus; assembly: GCA_022606495.2. Classification (NCBI taxonomy): domain Eukaryota; kingdom Metazoa; phylum Arthropoda; class Insecta; order Trichoptera; family Limnephilidae; genus Halesus; species Halesus radiatus. Next base: position 36 of record JAHDVE020004409.1, on the reverse strand, counting down.
GCATACTAAATTTAGCAGTCGGGGCGTCGAGTCGGT
>JAHDVE020004408.1:202500-207679 GCA_022606495.2 Halesus radiatus | reverse complement strand
GAAGTAAAATTTACGATTTTCTTCTATCTTTGACATCAGTAACAGGATTACATGAAAAATCTGAAAAATTGTTTCTTTTTTCAAAAATATGAATCTTTAAGGGGAATTTCCTAGTTGTGATCGGAACTTTACAGTCGTTTTCTGGCTTCCCATATGATAGACAGAAGTAAAATTTTAGATTTGCTATAAATTGTATGGCCTAGGCAGGATTTCATAAAAAAATTGGGAAAAATTGATTACTCTTTTCAAAAATCGTCAATCCTATGGAGGAATTTCCTAGTTGTGGTCGGAACTTGTTAGTCTTTTTCTGGGGCAACATCTTACTGATCAAGTAAAATTTACGATTTTCTTTTATGTTTGATATCAGTAACAGAATTACATAAAAAAATCGGAAAAATTGTTTATTTTTTTCAAAAATAGCGAATCCTTCAGAGGAATCTCCTAGTTGTGGTTGGAACTTGATAGCCTTTGTCTGGGGCAAAATCTTACTTACAGAAGTAAAATTTACGATTTCATTTTATTTTTGATGTCATTTACAGGATTTCATTAAAAAATCCGAAAAATTGTTTATTTTTTCAAAAATCGTTAATCTTTGAGAGAAATTTCCTAGTTGTGGTCGATACTTGACAGACGTTTTCTGGGCGACATATGATTGAAAGAATAAATTTTAAAATTTTCTTTTATTTTCCAAATTCAAAACAGGTTTTCGTGAAAAAATCTGTAAAATTGATTATTTATTCGAAAATCGGGATTCCTTTAGAAGAATTTTCTAGTTGTGATCAGAACTTGCTAGCCGTTTTCTCGGGCAACATCTGACCGATGGAAGCGAAATTTTAAATTTGATATAAATTGACGAATTACGTTTATAAAATTTACGATTTTCTATTATTTTTTATGTAATTAACATGAAAAAAAAATTGGAAACTTGTTTATTTTTTCAAAAATCGTGAAACTTTGAGAGGATTTTCCTAGTTATGGTCGGTACTTGACAAACGTTTTCTGGGGCGACATATGAGTGAAAGAATAAATTTTAAGTTTTTCTTTTATTTTTGAAATTCCAAACAGGTTTTCGTGAAAAAATCAAATGTAAGATTGTTTGTTTATTCAAAAATCGTGATTACTTTAAAATAATTTTCTAGTTGTGATTGGAAAGTGATAGTCATTTTCTGGGGAGACTTTTGACTGACAGAAGTAAAATTTACGATTTTGTGTTATTTTTGGTGTCATCAACAGGAAATTTAGGTGAATGTCGGTGAATTACAGTGAATTACGGTGAATAACGTTGAATTACGGTGAATTACGGTGAATAACAGTAAAATTTGAAGAGTTATCGTGAATTACGATGAATTACGTTGATTTGTGGTGAATTACGGTGAACTACTGTGAAGTACGGTGGATTACGGTGAATTATTGTAAATTTAGATGAATTACGGTGGAGTACGGTGAATTACGATGCATTACGGTGATTTATGGTGAATTACGGTAAACAACTTTAAAGCACCTTGGATTACGGTGAATTACGGTTAATGACGGTGAACTACTGTGAACCACGGTGAATTACGGTGAATTATTATAAATATAGATGGACTACGGTGGAGTACGGTGAATTACGGTTAATTACGATGAATTACAGTGAACTAAGTTGAATTATGTTGAATGACGGTGAATTACGGTGAATTACAGTGAATTACGGTGAACTAAGTTGAATTTTGTTGAATGACGGTGAATTACGGTGAATTACAGTGAATTACGGTGAATTATTGTAAATTTAGATGGATTATCGTGGAGTACGGTGAATTACGTTGAATTACGGTAAAATAAGTTGAATTATGTTAAATTACGTTTAATTACGGTGAATTACGATGGATTACAGTGAAATAGGTTGAATTATGGTAATTCAACGTAATTCATTTAATTTTACTGTTATTCACCGTAATTCGCCGAAATCCACCGTAATTCACCGTAATTCAACTTAATTTACCGTAATTCAGTGAAAATCACCGTAATTCACCGTAATTTGCAGTAATTCAACGTAATTCATGGTTTTTCACCGTAAATCACCCGAATTCACCGTAATCCACCATAATTCGCAATAATTCACCGTAATTAACCGTAATTCACCGTAATCCACCGTAATTCACAATAGGTCACCGTAATTCAACGTAATTCACGGTTATTCACCTTAAATCACGTAATTCACTGTAATTCACCGTAATTCACAGTAATTCACCGTAATTCACCTAAATTTACTATTATTCACCCTAATTCACCGTAGTTCACCGTATTTCAACTTAATTCAACTTAATTCACCGTAATGCATCGTAATCCACGATAATTCTCCCAATTTTACTCTTATTCACCGTAATTCAACGTAAGTCACCATAATCCATTGTAATTAGCCATTATTAACCGTAATTCACCATTTCGATGAATTAAGGTGAACTACGGTTACGGTAAATTACCGTGAACTATTTTGAATTACGGTGTATTACTGCGAATTATGGTGGAATACGCTGAATTAGGATGAATTACGGTGATCTTCTGTGAATTACGGTGATCTTTTGTGAATTACGGTGAATTACGCTGATTTACGGTAAATTACAGTGAATTACGCTGAATTACGGTTAATTACGGTGAATTACTGCGAATTATGGTGGATTACGGTGAATTAGGGTGAATTACGGTGATCTTCGGTGAATTACGGTGAAAAACGGTGAATTACAGTGGAGTACGGTAAATTACGTTGAATTACGGTGAACTACTGTGAATTACGGTGGATTAAGGTGTATTATGTTGAATTACGCTGAATTACGGCGAATTACGGTGAATTACGTTGAATTAGGGTGAATTACGGTGATCTTCTGTGAATTACGGTGAATTACGGTGAATTACTGTGGATTACGGTGAATTACGTTAAATTACGCTGAAGTACGGTGAATTAAATTGAATTAAGGTGAATTACGCTGAATAATAGTAAATTTTGTTGAATATCCATGGATTTTGGTGAACTACGGTGAATTATGTTGAATTAAGGTGAATTACGGTGAATTATTGAGAATTGTGGTGATTTACGGTGAATAACCGTGAATTACGTTGAATTACCGTGAATTACGGTTAATTAGGGTGAGTTATTGCGAATTATGGTGGATTACGGTGAATTCGGGTGATGTACGATGAATAACCGTGAATTACGTTGAAGTACGGTGAATTACGGTGAATTACGGTGGATTTCGGCGAATCTCGGTGAACTACGGTAAATTACGGTGAATAACAGTAAAATTAAATGAATTACGGTGATTTACGGTGAATTACGGTGGAGTACTGTAAATTACGATGATTTACAATGATTTACGTTGAACTACGGTGAATAACACTAAATTTACGTGAGTTATGGTGGATTACGGCGAATTACGGTTAATTATGGCTAATTACAATGGATTATGGTGACATACTTTGAATTACGGTGAATAAGAGTAAAATTGGGAGAATTATCGTGGATTACGATGCATTACGGTGATTTATGGTGAATTACGGTAAACTACTGTGAAGTACCTTGGATTACGGTGAATTACGGTTAATTACGATGAACTACTGTGAACTACCGTGAATTACGGTGAATGATTGTAAATTTAGATGGATTATTATTTTGATGGATTTAGGGCTTAATTTGGTATCATTGGACAATTTTTAAAGTTTTTTTGACGTTTTTTGACGTTTCTAGACTACTTAGGGCGATTTAGGGCTTAATTTCGTATCATTGGCCAATTTTTGACGTTCTTACGCTTTTTGACGTTTTGACGTTTTTTGACGTTTTTGACATTTTTTGACGTTTCTTGACCCTTTTGACGTTTTTTCGCGTTTCTAAACGACATAGGGCGATTTAGGGGTTAATTTGGTATCATTGGACAATTTTTGTAGATTTTGAATTTTTTTGACATATTTTGACGTTTTTGACGTTTCTTTACGTTTCTACACGACATAGTGCGATTTTGAGTCGTCTAGAAACGTCAAAATACGTCAAAAACGTCAAAAACCGCCAAAAAACGTTAAAAACTGAAAAATTGTTCAATGATACCAAATAAAGCTCAAAATCGCCCTATGTCGTCTAGAAATTCCGAAAAACGTCAAAAACTTCAAAAAACGTAAAAAAACTTTAAAAACTGTCCAATGATACCAAATTAAGCCCTAAATCGCACTAAGTCGTCTAGTAACGTCAAAAAACGCCAAAAACGTCAAGAAACGTCAAAAAACTTCAAAATTTTTCCAATAATACTAAATTAATCTCAAAATCGCCCTGAGTCGTCTAGAAACGTCAAAAAATGTCAAAAACGTGAAAAAACGTCAAAAAAACTTTAAAAACTGTCCAATCATAGAAAATTAAGCCCTAACTTCCTAAAAATTGTCCAATGATACTTAATAACGGTCAAAATCATCTAGAGACGTCAAAAAACCTCATAAATGTCAAAAAACTTCAAAATCCACAAAAATTGTCCAATTATACTAAATTAAGCCCTAATCGCCCTTTATCGTTTAGAAACGTGAAAAAACGTCAAAAAGGTCAAAAAACGTGAAAGACGTCAAAAAACGTCAAAAAACTTTAAAAACTGTCCTATGATACCAAATTAAGCCCTAAATCGCACTAAGCTGTCTAAAAACGTCAAAATACGTCACAAACTTCAAAAAACGTCAAAAAACTTCAAAATCGTCAAAAATTTTCCAATGATACCAAATTAAACCCTAAATCGCCCTAAGTCGTCTAGTAACGTCAAAAAACGTCAAAAACGTCAAAAAACTGCAAAAATTGTTCAATGATACCAAATTCAGCTCAAAATCGCCCATGTCGTCTAGAAACGCCAAAAAACGTGAAAAACGTGAAAAACGTCAAAATCGTCAAAAATTGTCCAATGATACCAAATTAAGCCTTAAATCGCACTAAGTCGTCTAAAAACGTTAAAATACGTCAAAAACGTCACAATCTTCCTAATTGTCAAAAATTTTCCCATGATACCAAATTAAGCCCTAAATCGAACTAAGTCGTCTAGTAACGTCAATAAACGTCAGAAAGGTCAAAAAACGTCAAAAAACGTCAAAAAACTTCAAAAAATTTCCAATGATACCAAATTAAGCCCTAAATCGTCAAGAAACGTCAAAAAACGTCGTAAAAATCAAGAAACGTCAA